>JAEIIJ010014098.1:0-23115 GCA_018904815.1 Drosophila ogumai | reverse complement strand
TGCATTATTATTTGAATACGGTATTGGTCTATTATTATGACTTATAATAAGTTCCTATGAACCACTTCATAAAATGTTTGTATATTAATTACTTTTTTTTAAATTAATTTTTATTTTGACCAACAAATATCCAGGATTTTGTTTATTTTAATAACAACAACATAAATACAATTTGGACACCAAAAATCTATATACAAACTAAGGACATTTCATAAACAATCCCCAAAGAGAAAGCCGGGAGGGAAAAAGAAAAGGGTATCCCCAAGCAAAGTGCTTCATTTTTCTTTTTGTGGCATCGAAATCATAGTCATTTCATCGACATTTCAGCATCAGCGATTGTTTATCAATGTGTAAATAAGCGCTGCATGCCAGTGTGTGCGTTCCCAAAAATTTCAATAGCAAAGGTCAATGAACTCGCCCGCGTGCGGGAGAAAGGAAGAGAAAGAGGGAAGGCAAGAAGAGAGCGCGTACATTTTGTTTTTTTTTTTTTTTTTTTTTGTCTTTCTTTTTCGTTTACTCTCTTAGCTGCGGCTCTCACTCTCTCGCTCTCCAGCTCTCTTTCTCTTTCGCTCTTGTTGTTGTTGCTTTTGACTGAATTTGCGCGCGCTGGCTTTTGCTTCCTTGTTGCGTTTCATTCATAAACAGAGAGCGGCGAACTCGGAACTCGAACTCGAAACTCACAGCTCGAAACTCGAAACTCGAACTCCACTCCGCTGGAGTTACATATCTCGGCCAGGCCAACGAACTGGGCTTTGTTCTTGCCACCCAAAAAAAAAAAAAAACAGCAAAAGGCAAATGGCAAACGACAAGCGCCGCTGCCACCCACCAAACAGCAAACACCAAACACCAAACACCCTTAAACCCTTAAACTTAACCCAGTCTATAAGGCAACCTCCACACACACAAGCACACACGAGCCCCATCATTGGCCAATTATAATGTCATCATTCGAGGCCGGAAAGTGTTGAGCGATTTTTGCGCAAATTCCTGCAGCCATTTATGCGCTTAAATAATTAAATAAACTTTGACTAACTGAACTTTAAATGGGCTAAGCTCTTTCCAATTAATAAATAAATAAAAGCCTTTAACTAGATTAAAGAATATCAAAAGGAAGAGGCGCTCAAAATGGGCTTGAATTTGTGGAAATTGTGGGAGTTTCCACTTTGATCTTTGAAAACTTTGTATTCACCTATACGAACCCTATTTTAAAGTACTAAAATAAGTTAATTAAAGCACTTAAATTATATAAAACTTCATAATAACATTTTGACTTAGTTGGATATATGTTGAATGAATTTAGTTTTTTATCATAATAACTCTTCATAATATTTTAAGCAATATTTGACCATAAAATGTTTATTAAACAGAATTTAATATACTTTGATGTGGAAAAAATTCTTTAAAATTACTGTCAATTAATTAAGCAAGGAAAAATACTCAAATTTTATCCCCAGACATGACTATAATTAACCCCCTAGCCCAAAAAGGGCCATTAGTTAAGTATTTTTCTGACAATATTGTGGCATGACAGGGGTTCTATTAGCCAAAAGTTCAGCAGTATGAAAATATATCATAATTTTGGCTTAATAATCGGTTATTTCGATACCAGGTATGCCATTTCGATAAATTATAGAGTTTAAGGGGTGGGGGTGATGTCTCAGAGGCTATATCCTTGCCAGAGGGAGGGGGGCGGTGGGTAACGGTACTCACTTCAATTGGTCCCGTTGCAGCGGTGGCATCTTTGTGGCATTCGGCTGGCGCTCATTTGGTGCGGCCAGCGTTTGCAAATACCGATGATAGCGATCGATAGCCGATAGTCAATATCGATACCGATGACGATGGCTGCTGCTGCGGGGGCAATGGGGCTGGGGCGATATCCATGCTCTGCCAGCAAATCCTCACTTTTTTCGTTTTGTTTTCTAAGGATTTCCTTTGGAAGTTAATTTTTTGTTTGGTTTTGAGGTTTGTTTTAGATTCACTTTATCATATCTTTGCTATATTCCTTCTATTTTTTCACTCACACAAATACACAAGCTCTGCTTCTATATTTCAATTTCAATTTTGTATATTTTTAGGGCTTTTTGGGGGGCTTTTTTGGGGGGCTTTGAAAGGCCTTTAATTGAGCACGGTTTTTGTTCACTTTTATGTAAGAAATTGCCGGTTTTTTGTTGTTGTTGTGGTAGATTCAAGACTTGGCAGCTGTTGATTTGCTTTTCCTCATTTTCTGGCTTTTCAGTTAGATTTTCCGTTATTTTTTGAGGGAGGATGTGGGGAAAACGTCAGCTGCAACACACAAATGCACGTAAAAAATAGTATTAAAAAAATTTACATTACGTAGTGCGGCCAAAATGTCAAATGCATCTTTTTAATTTTGAAAAATGTAATTTTTTTGATTTTTCTTGATTTAAATCCACTCACACAGACACACAGTCGCACACGCACACAAAACAAAAACAAATCGCACAGAGAATTTTTTTCGAAACTCCAATTCCAATCTCTGGGTAATAACAATTAATGAATTAGCTATTTGCGCTTAATTTTGTTGCATCTTCCTTTTGCACTTGTCATTTTGGCACACACACACAAACACAAACGCGAAATGCACTTGAGCGAAGAGAGCGAGCGGGCGAGAGGAAGAAAGAAAGAGAGCGGGGGCGATGGTTTTTCCCTTTTTCCACTGAACTTCCACTGAACTTCCACTTTATTTATCCAATCTTTGTGGGGATAACACACACACAACTCTTTGCTGGCCGCCAAAGAATAAAAAACGTTAAAAAAATAGTTTCATGTTTAAGTATTTTCTGTTTCAATTAAAATTTAAATTTAAAATTTTTGGTTTGTTTTGCTTTTTTAATTTTGGCCCGGTAAGATTTCAGATTTCGAACCCACAACGGAAAGTCGTTCGATACATTCGAGCGCGCGTCAATTTTCAGAATAACAACCCGCGCGCTGCTGCTGTAAAAGAAATGGCAATTTCTCTGAATTTCAAAATGTTAGTTTGTTAACATAGAAATGCTCGTTAACAGAATTTTCTGTTAAAATGAGAGCTTAGCAGGGGTTTGCTTATGGAATTCCCAAATTGAGAGCCTAACAGAGAGAGCGTTGATTCGGAGAGAGAGAATAACAAACTATGTCGTGAAGTTTTCGCCCAAATACCGAAAACGCGATATTTTCATTTGATATTTTCGCCTTGGTCACTCTGAATTTCAAAGCAAACAGACTGTTAGTTAGCATAGAAATGCCTCTCGATCACAGAATTTTGCTTGTTAACAGGTTTTTGTTTATGGAATTTTTAGAGTGAAAGTAACAGAATGAGAGCCGCTCTCTGGCCAGCGATTTTCTAGAAGAAAATATATCCTTATTTTTTCCTGAAAAATGTCACTAAATGTCCACTAACCGCCATTGTCACATTAACATTAACAGTGGTAGGTTAACAGAGAATAGCTTGTTAACCAGGTGGCGCCAGAAATCTTAATTTAAACTTATAGCAAAGTTTCGCTCCTTTAAATTAGCAACGACCGGGCAAGCAGTTTCCTTGTTTTAACAAAGCAGTTTCCTGCGGGACACGGAGCAGTGCTGGCAAAAACTTCGTTTTAACGAAGCAGTTTAACAGTTTTAAAGCCGTTTCTGGCGGCAAGGTGGCAGCCAAGTGTGACCAGGCTTCGTTATCAGCTTAAATCCGCTCTTCTTCCCAACTTTTTCGCCATTTTCCCCCGAATTCGACAAACACACTCAAAGCCAAGCAAAACAGTTTGATATATATAAATATTTAATTTTCCTGGGAAATCCCGCTCAACGCCCAACGCCCGCCGCTCCACCCCCCGCCGGCATGACCGTCTCCAATGCTGTGGACCAATTCACGATGCTAACCGGCGACCGCTCGAAGATCAAGGACTTGCTTTGCAGCCGGCTAACGGAGTGCGGCTGGCGGGACGAGGTGCGTCTACTCTGCCGCACCATCCTACTGGAAAAGGGATCCAACAACAGCTTCACCGTGGAGCAGCTGGTATCGGAGGTGACACCCAAGGCCCGCACCCTGGTGCCCGATGCCGTCAAAAAGGAGCTGCTGATGAAGATACGCACCATTCTCACGGAGAACGAGAACGAGGATGACGACGACGACGAAGTTGAGGAGCCAGAAGATGAACCCTAAGCTAGACACCTAATGAATGCATGATTGAGGATTTTTTTAAAGGAAAATCTACAGTGCAATTACACGAAATTTATTTGTACGATTTTTATACATAAATCCCTGGAAAGGGAATGGTTTACACACACACACACTAGCACGCACACATGTTCAGTCGGGTGTGGGGCACACGGAGCTGTTGCTGGCAAAGTCAAAGCCCTCGGGATCGGGTATTTCAATGAGGGACTTGGGTACAATGGTCAGAGGAGCACCCATGCCGGGCAGCAGGTGGACACCACCACCCGTCGTCGTCGTCGTTGGAAGAGTTGTCTGTGGTGGCGGCGGCAGCGGGGCTGGTGGAGGAGCCAGGACTGAGGATGTGCTGGTGGTGGTATTGATGTTGCTGCTGCTGTGGGCTATGCTGCTGCTGGGCTGAGAGTACTTGCGCACCCACTCGTTCGGATGCATCTTCTTTTTGTGGTTGTGCATGTTGGCGTGCGACTTGAAAGTGCGCGTGCAGAACTGGCACTGATACAGATCAATGCCCGTGTGGGTGGCCATGTGCTCCTGCAAACAAAGAAAGGCTATTAAAGGGGCCACAAGAAACTCCTGCGATAACTCACAGCCAAAGCTCGTGGCAGCTTAAACTCCTTGTCGCAGAGACTGCACTTGTGCCGCTTGGCGGAGTGATGGTACCGCATGTGGCTGCTGAGTGCGGCACGGGATGACTTCTCTGCATTGCAGAGCAGGCATCGGTACTTAGTGTCGCCGTCGCGATCATCGTGTCTAGCAAGATGCTTGCGCAGGCTCCGCTCGTCCCGCAGCCAGCGGCCGCATAGGGTACACTGAACCTCCGCCACGGGCCCATCCGGATGCAGGGCCTTCTTGTGTATAAGAAAATTGGCCTTGGAACGGAAATGTGTTCCACAAATGTCACAAATGATGGGTGTAAAATCAGCAGCATGCATGCGTTTTACATGAGCACTCAGCTCGAATTTGGTGCGGAATCTAAGGGATTAGAAAATAGAGATTAGATTAGAGATTCCCCATTTAGTAGCACTCACGTCTTGCCGCAATCCTCGCACACTTCGGGCCGCTCGGTGCCCTTGTGCCCCTTGAGATGCATGGTCAGCAGGAACTTTTTGGCAAAGCGCGCCTCACAGATGGCACACTGATGGACCAGCTCCTGCTGCTGCGAATGGAAGCGCAGCATGTGCATCACCTGGCTGTTCCGATTGAGGAAGTTCTTCCGGCAGCTCTGGCAGCTAAAGTACTGCGGATCCTTGTGGCAGTGCAGGTGATCCACATACAATGTCCGCTTTTTGTAACGATTGTTGCAGCACTTGACAAAGCCAGTGCAGTCATGCTCCACGCGAAAGTGACGCTTGAGATCATTAAAGTCCTCCAGAGGGGCAGCGCACAAGGCGCAATCCAGCTTCACGTTGGCGGCTATATAGTCATCCATTTCCTTGATGCTGCTGCGCTTGACGGGGGCTTCCAAATCATCGTCGCCCGGCTCCTTTTTGATCTTCGGTCTGCCACGCTTGCCACCACTGGGCTTGGCCTTTTCCATACCTTCCGCCGTCATGATCTCCTTCTCCTCTTCCTCCTCCTCCTCATCATCTTCATCCTCGCTATCGTTACTGGTGCGCTTCAGCTCCCTCAAACGTGCCCGCGACTCGCGTAGGGACAACTCCTGCTTGGCCGGCTTGGGGCGCTTCTCATACTTCCGCTTGATGATCTGCTGTGTCTGCTGCAGCGGCGTCTTGCGCGGTCTGCCTCGGCGGCGTGGCGTGACCGGGTCCGGCTTGGGCTCTAGCTCGCCCTCGCCCTCGGATGGATAGCCCGATTGCTCAAAGTCCGGCTCAAAGGTGTCGCCATAATCGCTGTCCTTGTCATCGCCAGCGGACATGGCATCGATGACCGGTTCGCATAGTATATGATCCTTGATATCGTCGCCCTCGAAGCCCAGCTTTGGCTCAATGGGCGTCTCTGTGTTCCATACCACCATGGCGGGCTCTGGTTCCGGTTCGGCCAGCTCCGGCAGCTCGGGCATCTCGGTCTTGAGCTGCAGGGAGCGGTGCAGGGAGCGTTGCTTCTCCGCCACCATCGCGCAGAAGTGCTCGATGTCGCCCAACTGCTGCCAGCATCGGTGGCACAGGCTGGTGGACACGGCATCATTGGCCGCCAGCTAAGGGGGAGGGGTTGGAAGAATGAAAAGGGTTTCCTTTCTTTTCTGCATTTTTTCTTTTTTTTTTTTGAGGGGAAGGAGAAAACTCACCACCAGCTGCAGGTGCCGCTCGATCAGCAGAGCCGGTTGCATGGTGGCCGCCGCTTCCTGCCCGAAAATGGGCACACCGTGCTCAGCATCCTCCAGACAGAGTCGGCATATCATCTCATAAAATAAACGGCACAAATTAAATTAAATGCAAACAGCGCAGCTGTTTTTGATTCGTTGCTGAGTTGTTGGCGCTGGCGTTGCCGGACCGTCGCGAAAAGCCAAAGCGAGCCACCGCGACGCAAGCCAGTGATGCCCAAAAGCAAACTAGCTATAAAAAATCTAGATTGATGGAATTTATTGAAGATTTTGATTTATTTTATTTCAAACTAAAAAAAGTAAAAAAAAAGCATACCACCGCAAGAAAACCTATCTAGAAAAAAAACGATGATTGACATAATTTTGAAGGTCGATTTCTTTAGTCTGATTTTTAATAAACATATTGAGAGGGAGCGTTAAAAAAGTGAATAAACATTTGGAATTTGGATATAAAGCCTTAGTTAAGTTGAATCTACAGCTATCTGGTTTCTTACAGTGCCAAAAGTATATGACTAACGGAGAAATACTATTATTACTTGAAACTACTCTATTTCAGTTTCGTTGGCCAAGGCCGCAAATTGATTTGGATTGGGGACCGTCTTAAGATCCAACATCTGTTTGCCGAGCGAAGCAGACTGGCCTTTTACTGGTTTCGGCAATGTTTTCGGCTTCTTTTTGCGCTCTGAGATTATCTCCTTAAAGACCAGTTGTTCTTCGGGCTCGGTTTTGTTCAGCACTTCTACATTTTCCACCGATAAGTTGTCATCAACCTTTCCAGTCTCCTCGACCAGAGCCTTCTCAATGGTATTGGCCAGGTCTTCTGTTTTCCCCTGCTTTGGCTTTCTTTCCATCTGCATAATGGCCATAAATTCGTCGACACTGGGCGGTAGTATCTGGACAGCAGGATCTTGACGTAGTCCCCGTGTCAGCAGGTAATCATCTACAACGCGCATTATATGGCTCATGCAAGTGCGCAGGATCCTGTCCAGGAATCCGACAACCCCAAGCGTTGAATCGACTAGGGCATGGTCGATGATTCCCTCATTGTTGCTAAAAAAGGAATACAGGAACTCCTCGTAGATCACCTGACTGCCGGCACCAATGGTAGGCAGTAGCCAGCACACGAAGACCAGCTTCAATTCGCCCAGTAACGGTATAGGCATAGTATCCACAAGGTCCGTGGAAAGTACATCAAACACAGACCAGACACCATACACGATCCAGTAGGTCAACCAGATACTTAGATTATCGTTGTTCTCATTGTCATTAGGACGCTGCTGTTGGGCGTTAAGGGATTTAAATGAAACGAAAGCCGGGTAGAAACAGCCCGCGGTTAGGGTGGCAAATCGCAAAGTGTTTTCATATATGCTAAACATTGTGTTTCCGGGGGGTTTTTTGTATTTAATTTTGAAAGATGTTTTTTTTTTGTACTGTTTCGAGTGGGAAATATTATTATGGAGGTCTGCCTACGTTAACGGCGTACAAAGTTGTGAACTATTCGTTCTGAAAATACTGACATTAGGTTCATGGACGCCTAGTTTCAAATGAAAAATCGTTTTTTTATATAGCTTACTTTGTTGAAATATATTTGTTTTAAAATAAAGCAAAGTTTTTTAAACCGCGAAAATAGCTAGAATGACCAGCATGGATGTGGCAACTCTGCTTGGTGCTTCAAATATCGATATATCGATATATTGATATTTTGTTGTAATTGTTGTAATTTTAAACCAAAGACGCGAAGCGAAAACTTATCTGCAAAAACATTAAAAATGCGAAGAGTAAGCTCCGCCACCTTATTAAACAATGTGGCCGCCGCTGAGGCCAACAAGTCTTGTGAAGACATATCAGATATCGATCTAAATGAGGTGCCCGCCCAGCTGGAAGCCACTCTAAATCACCGCAGGTCCCGGGGCAGTCATGTCAGTTTGTTTAACATGGATTTGGCCGAATGTAAGTCCTGCCCTCTAAAGTGGCTCAAAATAACGAAATAATCACACAATTCACAACTTTTCAGTCATGATAGACTCCACCATGGTGGACACTGTGCAGCAGCATCAGGAGCGCGCCAAGGAGGAGGAGAAGAAATGGTACACACTGGTCTCCAAGGCTGTGAAATCCTCCAAGGAGGCCTCTACAAGGCAACACACCTTTGAGCCAAATGAGGAACAGCAGCGCTATCTCAAGGAGTGTCCCAATTTGCAGAATTTCATACGCGGCTCCTTGCCTTTTATGAACAAAGTCGCCAGGTTTCTGGAGGAGAACAAGGAGTTGGTGATACTCCAGGAGGAGCTTGCCGAACATGTCCAATACCAGCTAAACAGCAAGGTCAACAATGCCAAACACGAGAATATAGCTGGCAAACGGCGGAACTAGGATATAATCAGGCTGCACTGGGAAGGACTTAATTGTTTAGTTTGATATATTCTTTCTAGATCTAAGTCATTTAATTGTCATTTATTTATTCCTAATTTACCTACAATTGTAAATAATACAATTCCCAGCACTTATACATGTGCTCATTTTACGATTAAGCAAAGACTTGGCTTAAGTGGGGGTACTCCTGAGGTTCCCTATAACTCCTATTCCTTTAAATATTTTTCATTACAAAATTTAATATAAATTATTGAAGCATTGTGTTATTAAATGGTATTTAATTCATTAAGCTAACTTTAAACGTTTCGCTGCTAAATGTTTTTTTAAATTGGCCCGTTTTGCACCAAATTAAACTTCCGTCTCTCTCAGACTTCTAGCCATTGTAATTCTAGCTCTCCCTTTCACTCTCATGTAATACGGCTCCAAGTTAAGAATCATTAAAAAAGAAACATATTTGTACAAGAAACTGGAAGCATTTATGTATGTCTGCCTGTATGTGAACTCAAAGTAACAAGGAGTTTGGTTTACATTTCTAGTCTACTTAGGCCTTAGGTTTATATTTAACTGCGTGTGTGTAAGTGTTTGTGGAGCTGCTGTTGGGTTTATTCCTTGTTCCAGGCGGCCAGGTACTTCATGAGGTCGGTGAGGCTCTCGAAGTCAGTGCGGCTGGTGGGCGGTTCATCCTTGGAGATGCGAGGCAGTGCGTTGCCCATTTTCAGGCGAAACTCCTGGAACTGAACAGAGGAGAATAATAAAGAGAGAAAAGAGAGCGGCTTAAGGCAGTGTATACTCACATCTTTGGCCCCGCTCAGCTTCCAGAAGCCGTAGCAGAAGGCACCCGTGCCCAGGACGGCGTACAGCGTGCCCCAGCCCAGGGCACGCATGGCCAGGGTAGCGCCCTCGTCCATCAGAATGATGCCCTGCCGGGTGCCAGCCTGCTGCAACACCTTGCTGTCCGCCTTCTTGGCGGTGGCCAGCGTGCGCGAGAATCCAAACAGCGCGGATACACCGCCCACCAAGCCCAGGAAAGCGGCGGCTGCAAAGAGCAAGAGAAAAGTGTCTGCTTGAAGGTCTTATTCTCTCGGGTACAGAGACCACCTTACCCTGTATGCGAAACTTGCGCTGCTTCTCGGCCGCCAGTGCATCCGCGTTGGGGCCGGCCTCGCTCATCCTTCCTTTAGTCTTGCGTCCGGCTGACTTTGTCCTTGTCCTGACTTATTTTTATTGTCGTAATTCCCCAAAACACACAGCTGATCGCCAGCGGAATTACACCGGCCGGGGCTATCGATAGCCGTAATCAATCGATATTTGCTTTAATTTCAATTAAATTAATTTGAAATTTTAAATTTCCTGTTTTTAATATACTTTTTTTGAGAAAATGTATCAAACTGTTAAATCCTAAGAATATATTTACTAATTAAGTGTCGTGCAATCGATATTTCCTGAACCCACCAAGAACTATCGATTGCATTTCGACCATCGATGGTATTAAATAGGCATCGATGCCATTGCGATACCGCAATCGACTTTTTGGCCTGCTCTAGCGTGGTCCGCGTTTTCACGAAAAACGCGAAAAACTGTATTCTTGTCGTTTTTGCGCGAATCCGTTAAAGAATGCACTTCCAAAGCGGCAAAAACAAAAACTGATTGTTTACCCAACCGGCCTGCGCTCTTTTCCGTTATTTTCCGTTGCTCCCCGTGCTCGCCTCTTCCGTTTTTTTCCATCCGCCTCGCATCCGCGAGCTGCGAAGTAGGTGAAAAGCAAAAGTGTGACGACGCAGCATCGGAAAGTTAGCTGCCGCTTAGTGGGTCCCAGCAGCCAGGATGAGCACCACAACGGACTCGAAGGCGCCGCTGCGCCAGGTGAAGCGCGTACAGTTTGGCATTTTGTCACCTGATGAAATTGTGAGTGCATCAGCAGCAGCAGCAACAGTTCCCCCTCATTCCCATGCCCAACCGTCTGCGACGCCATATTGAAAAAAATAGTATCGAAAATTTGACCGAATTCGCAATCGCATAAAATATGCAAAAAATAAACAATGGACAATATTATGCTTATATTGTCGAGTTTTAGGTAGCATTATGTTTAGCAAGCCTTTATTTACCTGCAAGTTTATTTGTAAGAAATTACTGGAAGAAGTGCGATCTATAGGAGGTCCTGCTAAGGAGAGTTCCTGGGAATAGAGTGAGGATCAAGGGAAATATATGAAATATATTTATGATTTGTTGCTAGTTTAGTTAAAATAAAAACTGTCTCAAAAGATACAAATAAATGAAATTAAATATTAATTAAATATTAGATAAAAGGCTTTCACTATCTTGATGAATATCTTGATATATAGATATGTTTATTTTAGTAAAAATACCAAGGATATAGTACAGCCTTTTTTTATTGAGGTGAAACAGCTTAAGTTAGCTTAACAGAAAAGTGGAAATTATAATAATTTAATTTTTTATTTGTATAAATTACCTATGTCTCTTGGTTACTCTGTAGCTTGTCTAGGGTCTTGGGTTTTAATTACTCTTTTTCCTGATCAAAATTCTCTGCAGGTGAGAGGTATCAATAGCTTTTCAGGGAACCAAACTCAAAACCAATGCCTTTTAAGGTTTTCTGTGGAAATTTAAAGCAAAGGTAGCTAGATTGTCACTGTTTACAATAGACTTTACGGTTCGCTGGAAAATATATTTCCGAGTCGACTACTCCTCGAGTGTAAATAACTTTGTAAATTATTTTTCATTTAAATATTTAACAAGGGAAATTAAAACCAAGTTATTCTTTAGGATTTAATACATGCAAACTTACACAGGATATTTATTTTTATAACCATCAAAATCTGCCTAAAGAAGTCTTTAATTTCCTTTAGATCCCTCACCAATCCTAACTCCAAATCAACTCATAATCTCTCCTTTTCTAGCGCCGCATGTCCGTCACCGAAGGTGGCGTCCAGTTCGCCGAGACCATGGAGGGCGGCCGTCCCAAGCTGGGTGGTCTCATGGATCCCCGTCAGGGTGTCATTGACCGGACCTCGCGATGTCAGACCTGTGCCGGCAACATGACCGAATGCCCCGGCCATTTCGGACACATTGACCTGGCCAAACCGGTCTTTCACATCGGTTTCGTCACCAAGACCATCAAGATCCTGCGTTGCGTATGCTTCTATTGCTCCAAAATGCTGGTCTCACCGCAAAATCCCAAAATCAAGGAGATCATGCTCAAGTCAAAGGGGCAGCCACGCAAGCGTTTGGCCTATGTCTACGATTTGTGCAAGGGCAAGACCATTTGCGAGGGCGGCGAGGACATGGACCTGACCAAGGACAACCAGGCGCCGGATCCCAACAAGAAGCCCGGTCACGGCGGTTGCGGTCACTATCAGCCGTCCATCAGGAGAACAGGCCTTGATCTAACCGCCGAATGGAAGCATGCCAACGAGGATTCGCAGGAGAAGAAGATTGTGGTGTCGGCAGAGCGCGTGTGGGAAATCCTAAAGCACATCACCGACGAGGAATGCATACTCCTGGGCATGGATCCCAAGTTTGCCCGCCCCGATTGGATGATTGTCACCGTGCTGCCTGTACCCCCGCTGGCCGTACGTCCGGCGGTTGTGATGTTCGGGGCGGCCAAGAATCAGGATGATTTGACCCACAAGCTATCGGATATTATCAAGGCCAACAATGAGTTGCGGAAGAACGAGGCCAGTGGTGCTGCGGCGCATGTGATCCAGGAGAATATCAAAATGCTGCAATTCCATGTGGCCACTTTGGTGGACAACGATATGCCCGGCATGCCCAGGGCCATGCAAAAGTCCGGCAAACCCTTGAAGGCCATCAAGGCGCGTCTCAAGGGTAAAGAGGGTCGAATTCGTGGCAATTTGATGGGGAAACGTGTTGATTTCTCGGCGCGTACTGTCATCACACCGGATCCCAATTTGCGTATCGATCAGGTCGGTGTACCGCGCTCCATTGCCCAGAATCTAACCTTTCCCGAGCTGGTCACTCCCTTCAATATTGATCGCATGCAGGAGCTGGTGCGGCGCGGCAACTCGCAATATCCGGGAGCCAAGTACATTGTGCGGGACAATGGCGAGCGTATTGATTTGAGATTTCATCCCAAATCATCGGATTTGCATCTCCAATGCGGGTACAAGGTGGAGCGGCATTTGCGTGACGACGATCTGGTGATCTTCAATCGTCAACCCACGCTCCACAAGATGAGTATGATGGGTCACAGGGTGAAGGTTCTGCCCTGGTCCACCTTTCGCATGAATCTATCCTGTACATCGCCCTACAATGCTGATTTCGATGGCGACGAGATGAACCTTCATGTCCCCCAGTCCATGGAGACGCGTGCCGAGGTGGAGAATATACACATAACCCCAAGGCAGATTATAACGCCGCAGGCCAACAAACCCGTCATGGGCATTGTCCAGGACACACTGACGGCGGTGCGAAAGATGACCAAACGCGATGTCTTTATAACCCGCGAACAGATGATGAATCTGCTGATGTTCCTGCCCACCTGGGATGGCAAAATGCCGCAGCCATGCATCCTGAAACCTCGTCCCCTGTGGACCGGCAAGCAGATCTTCTCGCTGATTATACCCGGCAATGTGAACATGATCCGGACGCACTCCACGCATCCCGACGAGGAGGACGATGGTCCCTACAAATGGATATCGCCCGGCGACACCAAGGTAATGGTGGAGCATGGTGAACTGATTATGGGTATCCTGTGCAAAAAGACTCTGGGCACATCGGCTGGCTCCCTGTTGCATATTTGTTTCTTGGAACTGGGACACGAGATTGCCGGCCGGTTCTATGGCAACATCCAGACGGTCATCAATAACTGGCTTCTCCTGGAGGGACATAGCATTGGCATTGGTGACACCATTGCCGATCCCCAGACCTATAATGAAATCCAAATGGCCATCAAGAAGGCCAAGGATGATGTGATAAACGTTATCCAAAAGGCACACAACATGGAGCTGGAGCCAACGCCGGGCAACACGCTGCGTCAGACCTTCGAGAACAAGGTGAATCGCATTCTGAACGATGCTCGTGACAAGACCGGTGGCTCCGCCAAGAAATCCCTCACCGAGTACAACAATCTAAAGGCCATGGTGGTGTCCGGTTCCAAGGGTTCCAACATTAACATCTCCCAGGTTATTGCCTGTGTGGGCCAGCAGAACGTGGAAGGTAAACGTATCCCATATGGTTTTCGTAAGCGCACATTGCCGCATTTCATCAAGGATGATTATGGTCCCGAGTCGCGTGGCTTCGTGGAGAATTCGTATCTGGCCGGCTTGACACCCTCGGAGTTCTATTTCCATGCCATGGGCGGTCGTGAGGGTCTCATTGATACCGCCGTCAAGACAGCCGAAACTGGTTATATCCAGCGACGTCTCATCAAGGCTATGGAGTCGGTGATGGTCAACTATGACGGCACAGTGCGTAACTCAGTGGGTCAGCTCATTCAGTTGCGTTACGGCGAGGATGGTCTCTGCGGTGAGTTGGTGGAGTTCCAGAACCTGCCCACCGTTAAGCTCTCCAACAAGGCCTTCGAAAAGCGCTTCAAGTTTGACTGGAGCAACGAGCGTTACATGAGGAAGGTTTTCAATGACGACGTGATCAAGGAGGTCACCGATAGCAGCGAGGCCATCCAGGAGCTGGAGGCTGAGTGGGATCACCTGGTCTCCGATCGTGACAGTCTGCGGCAGATCTTTCCCAATGGCGACTCCAAGGTGGTCTTGCCCTGCAATCTTCAGCGTATGATCTGGAATGTGCAGAAGATCTTTCACATCAATAAGCGTTTGCCCACGGATCTGTCGCCCATGCGGGTGATCAATGGCGTCAAGGGTTTGCTGGAGCGTTGCGTTATTGTCACGGGCAATGATCGGATATCCAAGCAGGCCAACGAAAACGCCACCTTGCTCTTCCAATGCCTCATACGATCCACTCTCTGCACCAAGTATGTGTCCGAGGAGTTCCGTCTGTCCGCCGAGGCCTTCGAGTGGTTAATTGGTGAAATCGAAACGCGATTCCAGCAGGCACAGGCCAATCCCGGCGAGATGGTGGGCGCCTTGGCTGCCCAGAGTTTGGGTGAGCCTGCCACTCAGATGACCCTGAACACTTTCCATTTCGCTGGTGTGTCCTCAAAGAACGTAACCCTGGGTGTGCCCCGACTCAAGGAGATTATCAATATCTCCAAGAAGCCCAAGGCTCCCTCCCTGACGGTCTTTCTTACCGGCGGCGCCGCCCGTGATGCGGAAAAGGCCAAGAATGTGTTGTGCCGGTTAGAGCATACCACGTTGCGTAAGGTGACGGCGAATACGGCCATTTACTATGATCCGGATCCCCAGAGAACGGTGATATCCGAGGATCAGGAGTTTGTTAATGTTTACTACGAAATGCCCGACTTTGATCCCACACGCATCTCACCCTGGCTGCTCCGCATCGAACTGGATCGCAAGAGGATGACAGACAAGAAGCTGACCATGGAGCAGATTGCCGAGAAGATCAATGTGGGCTTTGGCGAGGATCTCAATTGCATCTTCAATGATGACAATGCGGATAAGCTGGTGCTGCGGATCAGGATCATGAATAACGAGGAGAACAAGTTCCAGGATGAGGATGAGGCTGTGGACAAGATGGAGGATGATATGTTCCTGCGCTGCATCGAGGCCAACATGCTGTCGGACATGACGCTCCAGGGCATCGAGGCCATTGGCAAGGTGTATATGCATCTCCCTCAAACGGACAGCAAAAAGCGTATCGTTATCACCGAAACGGGAGAGTTCAAGGCCATTGGCGAGTGGCTTCTGGAAACGGACGGCACATCGATGATGAAGGTGCTCTCCGAGCGGGATGTTGATCCTATACGCACCTCCTCCAACGACATTTGCGAGATCTTCCAGGTGCTGGGCATCGAGGCGGTGCGCAAGTCCGTGGAGAAGGAGATGAACGCCGTCTTGCAGTTCTATGGTCTCTACGTGAACTACCGACACTTGGCCTTGCTGTGCGACGTGATGACCGCCAAGGGTCACTTGATGGCCATCACCCGTCATGGCATCAATAGACAGGATACCGGTGCCCTTATGCGTTGCTCCTTCGAGGAGACAGTGGACGTGCTTATGGATGCCGCTGCCCATGCCGAAACGGATCCCATGCGAGGCGTTTCCGAGAATATTATTATGGGACAGCTGCCCAAAATGGGTACCGGATGCTTTGACCTGCTCCTGGACGCCGAAAAGTGCCGGTTTGGCATTGAGATACCCAATACCTTGGGCAGCAGTATGCTGGGCGGTGCGGCCATGTTCATTGGTGGTGGCTCCACGCCGAGCATGACGCCGCCCATGACGCCGTGGGTTAACTGCAATACGCCGCGTTACTTCTCGCCGCCAGGTCATGGTGAGTATTCCTTAGAAAAACTTGAAAACTTCATCTTTAACACAAATATATCTTTCTATCTCTTTCTTTTCTGCGTTGCCAGTGAGTGCCATGACCCCGGGTGGACCCAGTTTCTCGCCCTCGGCAGCCTCGGATGCATCTGGTATGTCGCCCAGTTGGTCACCAGCTCATCCGGGCTCCTCGCCCAGCTCACCAGGACCATCGATGTCACCCTATTTCCCGGCCTCGCCCAGTGTGTCGCCCTCGTATTCGCCCACAAGTCCCAACTATACGGCCTCATCGCCGGGAGGCGCTTCGCCCAACTACTCGCCTTCCAGTCCCAATTATTCGCCAACATCGCCGCTTTATGCATCGGCCAGTCCACGTTATGCCTCAACCACACCGAACTTTAATCCACAGTCGACGGGCTATTCGCCTTCATCATCTGGTTACTCGCCAACGTCACCGGTTTACTCGCCCACATCCAATTTCCAGTCGAGTCCCTCGTTTGCCGGCAGCGGCAGCAACATGTACTCGCCGGGCAATGCCTATTCACCCAGTTCGTCCAACTATTCACCCAATTCGCCTTCCTATTCGCCGACATCGCCATCGTACTCACCCTCGAGTCCATCGTACTCGCCGACGTCACCATGTTACTCGCCTACGTCGCCCTCGTACTCACCAACGAGTCCGAATTATACGCCCGTGACACCTTCTTATTCGCCGACGAGTCCGAATTATTCAGCATCGCCACATTATTCACCAGCCTCGCCGGCCTACTCGCAGACGGGTGTCAAGTACTCGCCCACATCACCGACGTACTCGCCGCCATCACCCTCGTACGATGGGTCACCAGGATCACCGCAATATACGCCCGGATCACCGCAGTACTCGCCGGCTTCGCCCAAATATTCACCCACGTCACCGCTGTACTCGCCCAGTTCGCCGCAGCACTCACCGTCGAATCAATATAGTCCCACTGGCTCGACATACTCGGCGACAAGTCCGCGTTACTCGCCCAACATGTCCATTTACTCTCCCAGCAGCACCAAGTACTCGCCCACATCGCCGACGTATACGCCAACGGCACGTAACTATTCGCCCACATCGCCGATGTACTCGCCGACGGCGCCATCGCACTACAGTCCCACAAGTCCGGCGTACTCGCCCAGTAGTCCCACGTTTGAGGAGAGTGACGACTAATCAGGGATCATGAAACTAACGGGTTAATAGTGAAAGGAGAGTAAATGAAGGCATGTAGTGGGTGGGTTAAAACCTTAGATTATTCGCTACGTTTTTATTTAACAATTTCAAAGTTTGAGAACTTTTCAGGATCCTTGACCACCACACTGACGATTACTTTTAGATTTCGTTGATTTTTGCATTCGCCACACTTGAAACTAAAGAATTATAAATAAGAAAACACTGTCTTAATTTTATACGAAATTATTGATGTTTCTTAATTTGTAATTTTTTTATTTTGTGTAAAGCTGCAACACCATAATAGTTAAGTTTAAAGCGGAAACAGAGAGAATTATGAATAAACCCACTACTGTAGGTATCGTCTACTAAATATCCACATATACATAAATTTTTTTTCAAAACCTTAGACCTACAAGCCCACACACAAATTATGTCCTGCAGCCCAGAAAGAAAGTTTCGTTGCCTGCAATTTATACAATATATATATATGGGCATGCATATATCTATACCTATATATCTATATATATATACACACACACATATATATATATATATTTCTACGACCAAAAGCAAAACCTTTTTGTAAATTAAGACCCATAGTAAAATATTAAATAAAAAAAATCATTAAAAAAAAAAACAAACAAAAATTCTAAAATTCAAAAAGTGTAATTTTATTTACTTAAAGTTGTTTTAAAACTTAACCATTTTTATTCATTTTCTATTAAGGCGGGTCTTATGTGAGAAAGTGAGATAATGTATAAAATTCATATTTTTAATTATTTTAAAATGACAAGCAACTAGATTATTTGTTTTTATTTAAGAAGGTAAAGTGCAAGCAAAGAATCAAGAGAGCCAAGTGAGAAAGGAGATGAGGTTTGATGTGAGATGTCAGATGTTTATTTTAGTAAAAACTTGGAACATATATAAAAATTATGTATAAAATTCAGATTTTCAGTTGATTGAAACGGACATTTTAATTTTTGAAAGTGAAAGGAAAGCTAGCCGGAGTCTTTAAAAGAGATGAAATGCTGTTCGTTGTAAGATGTTTCTTTTAGTAAAAACTTAAAACATACATAGAAATTATGTATAAAATTCAGATTTTCAGTTAATTAAATTTTTTTATGCTGGAATGGATTGTCTTGGTGGTCATCTCCATCTTCCTTAGTCTTCGTCGCATTGAACGTTATCATCTCCACGCTCGATCCCATCCACGTTATGATCTTCGTCGGCACTATTTTCGTTCTCTTGATACTCTTGAATCCATCCCACATCCTTGGATGCCATTTTCTGGTTATGTTTGTTAAACTTCTTCACCTCCTCCTGACGATGCTCAGCCATCTGGTCAAACTTCTCATGATGGGGCTTCAGGAAGCGATGGTAGAGATCAAAGTTCAAAGGATCAGGCACGGCCATTGTTTTTTCGACGCTCATATACACCGTACGGCCGCGCATGTAATCCTTTAGGGAGCTATATGCCACGCCCATGGACAACTGGAAACGATGGCAAAGTTGCGAGGACGGATGAGTGGCCTGGAACAAGACTTGATTGTCAGTCAGCTGGGCGGAGTACTGGTAACCCTCATCGGGCAGGAGCACTTGCAGCTCCAAGGTGGTCAGAGTTTGATAGTAGGTGGTGGGCGGACGCACCACATTCGGTTCGAGTTGGAGCTGATTGTTCGGGTCACGTGGCGGAGTAACCTTGGGCTCGATGGTATCTTTTGTGGCTGCTTTCTTTTCCGTATTTTTTGGCTTGTCGTCAGCGACTTTTGGGTATGTCTCCAAATGGTCAAGTAAGTTGCTTGCTCCAGCGAATATCTGGTTGTGTTGTTGCTGCAGTGGCATGGTCTTGGCGTCGTCGTCGTCCTCCACTTGCAGACTGACAATGTTTTTGATGCATTGGATGAGCTGGGAGAGGCTTTTATTGGTATCTGCCTCCTTCAGCTTCTTAGCCTCGTCTTCTGGGTCTTTGGATACCTGCTCCACCTTCTGAGCCTCGTCTTCTGGGGTTTTCTCTTCCTGCTCCAGCTTTTCAGCCTTGTCTTGTGCCTCCTTGGCCATCTGCCGCTCTCTAGCCAGCTTGTTACGCCGTGCCAGATCCAAGCCCACTTGGATTACACTCAAGGCTCTTCCATTCAAAAATGACTTTTTGGGAGGAGTATTCTCCTTGGTCTCCTCCTTCAGCTGCTCCTCTGCCTTCAGATAATCCTCCGCTTTTGCCTCCAAAACCTCCTCAAAGAAGGAAAATATCTTATCCTTTGCCAGCGGACAGATCTTGGCCAACTTGGCTTTGGTGAGGTGCTGGCCAAGACTCAGCTTGCGTACATGCGTTTTCATGGCGCTGGCATACAACATGGCCACCAGATTGCTAACGAAGATGGTGTGAGAGGTGGCAAACTGTACGGTGGCCTGCAGGAAGCACCCTTTGGGCAGGTTCTTAAGCTTGTACTCGATGTCACGGCGATCCTTCTCCGACCAGTCGCGTTCCCCGGATTGGGGAATCAATCCAAACAAACGCAAATCAATGGCCATGGGTGGTTCGGCTTGCAAATCCTCCGGGCACTTGTACAGACGTCCACTTCGCACGCTAAAGATCTGTGTGTCCTCATCCATGGCCTGGACCAGGACATATAGATTGTTAACCGGTAGATTTATGTTCTTAATGGGCGCCACCTTGAGCACACGGACGCGAATTTTGGTGGCATCATTTCGATACAGACAGATGGCACCCGCAATTGGAGGCCAATAGCGTTCCTTGCTGCAGTTGCTCTGCAGCAATTGGAGCCGCATTTGTTGAGCCGCTATGGATGGGTACGGTTTCCATGATTCACCCGGCGGCAAATGCTCCAAAAGATGAACGCACAAGTGAGTGGGCGAGTAGACACGCACCAGGCGTAGCTTCACATCTCCCAGGGTTGGCACTGACGCCAGGGGTCGATCCATATGGTCAGCATGATGACGCTCCTCGCAATGGGTATTGATGCAATCGCCCAGCATCATGATCTGGCGACACACCACGTTCTGATTGGTTTCCAGCTTGGCAAACTTTTCGCGTATCTTCTTGGCCAAGGCCCTGATGGCCTCGTCCACGGGCTGGTGCTTGCCCACAAAGTCCACGAGACGTGGCAGCTGCTTTTGATTGGATTCATCCAGCAGGATCAGAGAGTGCAGCTTTAAAGTCCCCTCCTGACTGGCGGCGGAGGAGTCGTTAACCATTCGGTTGATCAGATTTCCGGAAATGACCAGGTGACGCATCTTGAACTTGCCCCAGCTGACGCTCATACTGTAGTGGATCAGCGTATGGGCATGCCGGATGCTCAGCTCCGGGCAGTTGTCGGTGGCCAACAGGATGATGCCTTGTGTATCCCCTAGCCAGCGTTGAACCTGCTCACCCACATCCAGGTTGGCATCCTGATAGTAGGGCAAACAGCTAAAGGAGGGCTCCTTCTCCTCCAGATGATAAACCAGGCGTCGCATATCCGCATCATCACTGCAAAAGATCACCGTGCGATATTCCTTGGGCGGACGCTGCTCCAAAATCTTGAGCACCTCGTTGAGCTTCTTCTTCTCCGGACACATGGCGATCCGTAGGCGCGCCTTTCCATACAAAGCTGCCTCCAGCATGTCACCAAAGATCAACACCGGATTGCTGTTCAGCAGCTTCAGCAGGGCCATCTGGACGGCATCATAGTTCTGGGAGACCATCACCAGCTGCGGATGGCTGCGATCCATGAGCATTAGGCTCTTCAGCACCAGCTCCGACTTCGTCAACATTATCGGATCCATCAGATCAATATCATCGTAGACTACGAACTTGAGGTGTTCGAACTTCATAACGTTCTCCATGTCCTTGAACGCCCAGACCAGCTGGGCGGGAGTGGCCACCAAACAGCCAACGCCATTGAACAGGCGATGAAAGAACTTCGGATTATTGTCCGAAGGTACATTCAGAATGCGCGTATAGCCAGGAGCGTGTTTAATCTTGCGCAAAAAAGCATCGCACAGGGCGCTCACGTGGCGCACGCGCTCAAAGTCCGGTAACACAATCACGGCCAAGGCTCCCACCAGTTTCTCAGTCTCCACGGTCTCCATAATGGTGCGAGCAACTACATCGCAGACAGGCGGTATGTAGCTGAAGGTGCGACCACTGCGCGGTGCACCCACAACCATGGCACCGTGGCCACGGTCAACGATCAGGTGGGCCCATGTGTGGCTCTGCACGCGCAGCAATCGATTCAAACCCAACTTGTGCATCACCTCCAAGATTTGCGGCAGCAGCGATGCCTCGGAGAGCTGGCGCACCGGACGTAGAGCTTCTTTCGAATGGGCCACCACAAAATCGGTGCAATTGGTGGCCAATAGCGGACGGGCGGCCGCCATGGCCAATACCTTGTCGTCGTCCATCTCGTAATCAGGTTCTGGTTCGTTTTTCTTAAAAAAAGACATTTCTTTTGGGGTTTTTCAGCTTGACAGCTTTTTTTCACTCCTCCTCGTTCGACGTTCTTTTCCTCTTTGACGCTCTTCTTTGACGTTTTCTGATACACACACACATGCACATGCATTTGTATAAGAATGACAGGGATAACTGTAAATTGCAGCTGGCGCATCAGTTATCGGTAATCGAAATCGTCCGCCATGACACACAAAGCATACAAATCAAAACAAACTATTTTATTTAGGGATTTGAAAGCCAGTGCGGCCACTCCTGGATCTCATTATACAGCGTCAGACCTGGACTCTGGGTACTTATCACCTGCGAGGCGGCGATCAGGGCATAATCCTCGCTCAGCTCTCCCTGTCGAACCCCGCAGCTTAGAAGATTTTTGGCCGCTTGCAGCGCCGCAACCGTTGGAAGTTTGTCTATCGGGAAAAATTGTGTGTATGTATGTGTGTGTGTGCTTATGACAAAAATGAAAATAAAACTTACCCACGTAGCTGCCTATAAACGCTATGCCCGTGCCGTTGGCATTGTAGCCGTAAGTGTGGGCTCCACGTAAGCCCCAGCCAGTGCCCTCGTAAACAATGCCATCACTGCCAATAAGAAAGCTGCCCGGAAGAGGGAAAGAGAGTAAGTAGTGTGCCCTTGGGAGTCCCTCCCACGCTTACTTGTAACTAATATCCTCGTAATCCAGCTCCGTTTGATGGTAATTCTGCATATTCTGGAGTATATCGGCGCACTGGAGAAGCCCTGTGCACTCGCCGGTGACCGTGTGATGGATTACCACAAAGCGTATGGGACGGATCTGATAGTGGAGACCCTGTGATGGCTTACCGCCCCACTGACGCTTCAGCTTGATCGTTGGGCAGTCATCCGCCGGTGTAGCTCGGTGACGCGGTGGCTTGCCGGCGGTGACCAGGAGGAGGAGGCAAACGGCAGCCAATAGCTGAGCAGCACATCGAGGAGCGGAAAGCATGATGATGCGCAGAGATCTGATGCCAGAGGGGAACTGCTCGTCTCCCGGCTTATCAGTTGCTGATTTTATTATTGCCAGTTTGTTAAGCTTTCGCGAGGGATTCACTCTCTGAGCTTGCGAGAGGGGAGTCCCGAGCTCCAGACCGAGATCTTTCGATCCGATCGGTGTTCTTTGTGCGGTTTAAAACAAAGCAGACAACCAAACAGAGGAAAACAGGTTAAAAGCCACAGATCTGCGACGGCATTTCCGATTTCAAGCTGAGTCTGAGGCTAATTAGTGACGAATGTGTGAGGCTATGC
>JAEIIJ010014097.1:0-10265 GCA_018904815.1 Drosophila ogumai | reverse complement strand
TTTTTAGAAATAAATTAACGAACTATATAAATCAAAGGTAATGGTTTTTATAGTGATTTAAATTATTTAACGAATTTGTATAAACCAAGTACTTTTTTTCAATTTTATATATAAATTAAATATGTATTTATTAAATATTAACCTGGTATTTTTTTTTTATTAAAATTATGATCATGAAATATCCATAAATAGTAAGAAATATATAAAAGAAGTATTCAAATTGAAACACTTGATTGCTGAATAAATATTCATCATTTTCATTAAAATTTAAATTCTCTCAAATAACATAATTTTTAGTTGTTTTAAAAAATGTGTAATGCTTTTTCTCACAGTGACTTGGAGACACACGCCCTTCAAGCTGCCATTGCAATCCAATCCGGCTCAGATCCGACCAGATGACTTGACAAATTTCGCTGCTGCTGCTGCTGCTGCTGCAGTCAAAGTTGAAACCGAAATCCCAGATCCGAGAACGAAAACGAAATCTGAAATCTGAGGCAACCACCACGGACTGCAACGCTGACAATTCAATTGTCACATCCGTTTATAAAGTTGGCAGAACATTTCAAGGTTATGGAAGGAAACTTGCCTGGCAAGGCTACTATTTCATTTGGTGATTCAGATTCAGATTTAGATTTGGATTGAGACTGTGATTCGGTTTCAGATCCAGTTACTTCTGACTGTTTCCTGTAAGTGTCTGCCACTTCCGGTGCCGAAACTTGCCTTGATTTTAATTTGACAGAAGTCTCTCTCTCTCTCCATCTCTCGCAATTTCACAGATTCTGAACAACACTGAACAAGCATCGACAGCGACACAGATTGTGGGGCGATTAGGATGAGGCCACTCAAAAATTGAAAACTTTTCCCCCTCCACTCCCCCCACTCTCTCTCTCTCTCTCGTTTATTTCCCATTTTTATTTACGTTTTGTGTTTCAAAATGTTCCCCCTAACCACAAAATCAACATCAAGTCAGCTGGCAAATGAAAAGTCAAGAATCAAATCACTCAAACAACTTTTTTCTGTGTTTGATTTATTTCTTTTCGTTTCCATTTTGGCTCGCTTATAAAATATTTAAAAACAATCTCTTGGGGAAAATTGAAGGCAAATAAGTAGCTTATGATAAACAAATATTGTACTGTCAGTGAATGAAAATGACAAATGCTCAATTAGGTTTGAGCACTACTTTTTACTTTTGTTCAGGAAATTGTCTCTTGATTTCCAGTTTAAAATTTTTACATCATTTAGGCAACTTTAAAGCTGAGAAACGGCAAGAGAAACAATTTAAAAAATGTATATATTCTCAGGTAAAGTATTTTTGGAAATAAAATTGGAAGTATTTACTCAATTAAGCATGTTTCTTGGAACTTGAACTTGATTTTTTTAAATAAGAATTATTATTCTGATTGTATTTATAATTTATTTTAAATTAAATTACAAGAACTTAATAAATTCTCTCATACAAAAGTAAATTTGAAAACCCTTGAGATCTAAAAACAAAATCATTTAATAATACTTTACAGCTTTACAGCTCAAAAATCACAAATAAAATCTTGCCTGAGACTCTTGATTGCTGTAATCCATTCATGATAATGCCTATTTATTAAGCATATAGTATGTATTTATTTACATACAATCGAAACAAGTAAATATTCCCATATGAATACTTATATAATTTTTCATATTTTGCGTTGTAGACGCTTAAAGCTTTTTATAATTATACACCATTGATTGAATCTCTCTCTCGCTCTCAGAAAATATAGGAATATAAATAAAAATGTGTTGGGGGAGATAATGTGTACGAATAGAAATAATCCACAAAATGACTTGAAATCGTCAAGACTGCGCTGGGCAGATAACCTTAAGGGTCAGCTCTTTCCGCTTCATATAACCAACATATATATTTATACATATATTTATATAGGTATATATAGTATATACACAGAGGCACACTATATTCAGCTGCGTCTCTTTGTGTTTGCGGCTTCTTAACCAATCTACACGTAATCCAATTTGCGCCCTCGTCTCCAGCAATTGTTTTTGATTATTTAATTTGCCAGACTTTTGCTTTGATTTAGTTTCGTTCGTTCTCGTTTGGAGACTCTTCTCCGGGAGCCTTGAGGCAGCAGCAGGGTTCAGCAGACCGACCACAAGATTTGTCCTTAGCCCTCCTTCTTGGCTCTGCTGCAGCTGCCTTTGTCTTTGTGTGCCTATGATTTACTCCTGCCGCAGTTCGGAGACCTTGAAAATATAGCAGCGCATTGTTACCAACATTGCTTTTTGGATGCAGAGACCGCAGGACACCGAAAGCCACTGCCACTGCCACTGCCACAGTGGGCAGCCAAAGGAGGTCATAGAATATGTGTAATTTAATGTATATTAGTTGGAAATTTAGCTTGTTTTTTAAGTTTAAAAATTAATTTTAGCTCTACTAAAAAACCTTATTCAAATGTCTTCTTAAAGCATTTGTGTTTTCAATATAAAAATACAAAAATAATTTTTTTATAAAGCCACAAAGCCTAAAAACTTGTTTGGAGGTTCTACAGAAATTGTAAGGCTTTAAAAACCCATAAAAATGTGCCTAAACAATATGCTTTAAAATTTAACATTTTAAAAATATAAATATTTCACTGAATTTGGTACCTAAAAATTTGATTACAAGATTTTAAACAAACTCTTAAAAGGTTTTAAAACCCCTTATATATAATCAATTATTAATAGAGGTTTTAAAGCTTTTTATAAATATAAATATTTCTATAAAATAAAATAATAAATTGATATATTAAATGGGATATTCCCTGGTCGACTCTTAAAAGTGTTTAAATTCATTTTTTTTTCGGCCAAAACGTGCAACATGGCTGGCAACATTTCCACCTCAGCTGGTGGCTCTTAGCACAAACCCCTCCCTCAGCCCAAGCCCCACGCTGACCTCCACTATTCTCAGACCCCCCTTTTTGTTAGCCCCTTTTTTCAATTTTTTTCACCCCTTTTCCAGCCCTTTTCCCCACTTTTTAGCCTTTGTCTCTGTGCATTTGGCTTGACAGTCGCAGCAGCCAAAAGTGCGCTTCGAGCTTTTGTTTTTCGCCTTTTCTCTGTGTCTCCTTTCTATTTGATTTTCTTTTTCTTTTGTTTGTTTCACTTTTGCCGATTTTTCTTCTTTACATTTTTCTTGCCTCTCGCCTCTTGCCATTTCCTTGTGGTTTTCCCAATGTTTGCATTATTAAAATACGTTTACAGACCCCAAAAATCTGATCTGAGATTGTACCTTTTTGTACCTCCAGTCTCTTCCAAGTAGACACAACTTTCAATCGCGGCTAATTGCTTGAGTCAGCAAAACTTTCTCGTTCCCCAAAAAGAAAAAAAAAAAAAGTTGCAAATAATATGCGTGTGGGGTTCGGTTAGGAAAATATAATCGAATATAACTTAGCTTCATAGAAATTATTATTTGTTGCAAAAGTTTTTGCCCGGCAAAAGTTTGCGGCTCGTTTTGCATAATAGCGATATAATTTTCGGCTATGGAATCATTATTTCATTGATTTTGGTCGATAGTTAGGAGAAGTCTAATTGAATTTGTTCATAGTGGGTTTTTTTTTGTATTTTTTGGTGTTATTTATTGCGGGAAATTTGTTAGGTATTCCTGAGATCGAACGGGTTAGTTATCTATGGGAATAAATATTGAGTCTCACTGTTTACTGATAAATAAATTATCTCATTCCAACCTTGTTAAAAATGTATGTAATTTCTGTGTAAATAAATTCTATATATAACTATAAGTATTTATCAAAATTTAATTCATTTTAAAACAACAAGTGCTATCGTTTTATTTGTTTAAATACTTTTCCCTTGAGTTATTTATCAATTCAATAAAATAAATTAAATATGTTAATAAATAATAAATAAACAGTTATTATAAGGCATCTGAAAGATTTGATTTTAAGTACAAATTGAACAATACACTGGCCAAGAGTTTTTTATATCAAACCGAAGCTTAATAAAATCTTAATTAATTTCACTTTTAATAATTTTATTTGTGGTAATTTATTATAAAAAATTTCCCTATGACTTAAATCATTTCAATAAAAAACAACGAGTTATAATTTCCAATGCCATGCTTAATATGAAAATGTCTCCAATTTGTATTTTAAATATTTAAAAAAAATTTTATTTAACAAATTAAATTCTATAACTTTTACAATAAATTCCCAAATAGATTCGTTATTTTTAAACGAAACCGACATGAGTCAAAAGCATTTTGCAATTACCCAACCGGATTTCCATCAGATTTCTTTAGTTTTCTTCAGTTTCCTCAAGTTTTTCTCGAGTTTCCCCCAAGTTTTCCTGATTGATTTGTCGGCAACAAGCCGAAACCCCAGACGTTCTCGTTGAAATGCAGCAACGCAACAAAAGTCGCAGTAAATTAATAAGCCTGCCGCACACACGGCACGGGGGGGGGCACCCCGAAACACCCCAAAAACCCACCCCTTATGTGTAAAGTATGACTAAATAGTATCACATACTGACCTGACCTACTCTTCAGTTGCAAGTACGGGCACGGATTTGGAGAACGGGAACGTTGCACAGCGGTGGCGGCGGTAGCAAAAAAATAAA
Organism: Drosophila ogumai; assembly: GCA_018904815.1. NCBI lineage: Eukaryota > Metazoa > Arthropoda > Insecta > Diptera > Drosophilidae > Drosophila > Drosophila ogumai. The sequence goes on along the minus strand of JAEIIJ010014097.1, from coordinate 5,663 downwards.
GAATAAAACACAAAAAAAAAGAAAAATAAAAAAATATGAAGGAAAAAATATAGAAAATTTTATTATAGAAAAAATTGTACTCTATATAGTATGTGTTGTAGGCTTATAAGTATAAGTGTTTGAGCATACACTGAGAGGGAAGTTAAGTGCTAAGGTTTAATATTTAAAAAAAAAACAGTTCTTTAATGCCTTGTAAAAGCTAAAATTGCTAAAAAAAAATCTATACAAATTTATATTCAAGTTTTAAAATTCATCTCTGACTTTTCTGTAAACAATTGCTAGCTTTGCTTTGTCCATTGATTTATTATTAGCTTTCAAAGTACCTTACTAAAGGCAATTAAATATAGATAAATTATTGCTAACTATATATCCAGAACTTCAAGCCTTTTTATATTCTTTAACCAATTTTTTTTTCAGTGACTTTTTCCATTGAAAAGTGGAGTTTGGGCTTTGGAGCCTTGGCTGTTTGAAGTCGGACCCTTGGCATCCCCCCTTTTGGAGAGGGTCCTTCATGCTGGGACCCCCGGAACACGCGATGTTTAACGGGGCGGGGGGTATATATACGACTATGTATGGAAATATGGGATATATGCTAGATTGGGGGGATGCAGAGAGGGACAGAGGGGGGCTCTCTAACGATGCCTGCCTGCCTGCCTGCCTGACTTTATTCTGACGGACTGTTGCGTGTTTTGGAGCTAACAACAGCGACGTACTCTGGTTGTTATTATTATTATTATTATTGTTGTTGTTGTTGTTATTGTTGCTGTTGTTGCTGTGGCTTCTATATACGTTCTATTGTATTATATTTTCCATGCTTTGACAAAAGCCCCAAGCCACTTAGACAAACTGCTTCAACTTTCTGCCCGGCTCTTGTTGTTATTATTGTTATTTAATGTTTATAGTTCGCCGACCAAGACGCGATATGCAGTGCCTGCAGAATGTTGGCCGGGGTTTTTTTTTTTTTTTGTTGTGGGGGAATCCCCTCTCACTTTCACAGGCGTAAGAAAAGGCATTATTAGCCATGTAAATATTTTAGGCGACGGAACACAAGTCGGTCTAAAAACTATATAAATAAATAAATATCCGTATTTGGTATAGCAGCGAGAAGCTCAAATAGAAATTGAGGAAATTGCCAGACTAAGTAAAGCGGGATTATATTTCTATTTACACAATACAAATACACTTTGAAAATTGTAAAAATATTTCTAATTTTAAGCACAGGATTTAATTGGAAAATTTATCCGAGTTTTACAATTGGCCCTCTACATTTTTAATTACTCTAATATTTTAAATTAAATCGATTTAAATAATGTAATTCACAAAATGATTTCAAAAATTGTGATCTTATTTTTTTTATTTCTTTGACATTTCATTTACATTTTAAAAATTTTACATATATGTATCACCAAATATGTAGTTTATATATATTTTTAAAATTTTATACAAAAAAATCCATTTCAAAAATTTATTGTGCCTAGAATTTGTTTCCTATTTCACAGTCTTTTAAACACAGATTGGGACACTGCCTCAAGGAATTTCCAACGACTATAGGTTTCTATAGCTTCCTCTCTCAGACTTTCTAAAAGCTTAAAGAATATCTCTTAAGAGATATCTAACATCTCCCAAGTCTGCTTCCCAAGTTCAATGACATTCTCTCGATCTCGACCAAGATCTCCCCAAACTAATTTTCGAATTGAGAACATTTCCTGAATTCGCTAAAATTCGAACTAAAATGTTCAAAACAACAAAGTGCATATGTTGTTTTGAACATTTAAGTTCTTTGCAATCGAAATCAATCAATCAATAAAATCGGCAACAACAATTGCAATTTAAATTGCTAATTAGCAAGAGCGAAAAAAATAAAGAGAAAAAAAGCTGAGATGACGATCGCGATCACTCAAACACACACACTCACACTTAAAAAAAAAGGTTATATACAAAATAATTTTTAATTGAGCACAACAACAATAATAAGTAACAACGTTAGGCGGTCTCACGTTGACTTCACTTTGGTTTTTTTTATATATTTTGTTTTGTTTAACACTTTTTCGCTAGAAAGATGACTTAATGGCACACGAACAAAAAATGGTAAATAATACAACACAAATAGGAATATGTTTGTGAGAAAAAATCCCAAATCATTAGCACTTTAATTGTACGTTTAGTATGCCTTTTGATTAATCTTTTTTTTAATTTATTTTTTATGCAGTATTTTAGCTCCTTTCTTATTTGTGTGTTTTATTTTTCGAAACGCGCTTTGTGTGAAATCACGGTCTCGGCTTACGTACTTTGAAATTTGCGTCAAAATCGCTAAACGCTGCGTTGGAACTGCGGGAAATTGTGGTAAAACCGTGTCTAGACAACTGACAACATCAGCGCTTCGTTTCGCACTGAGGCGCCAATGTAGCGCCAAAAACCGGTTCGGCTCCACATGAACCGTTCGGGCTCGGGCATCTTCGGCTTTTTGGCCTTCGTGCCAGCCGCCCCGCATCGTCATCCATCCGCAGTGGTGGCGGCGCCTCTCGCTCGCTCATTTGCTCTCGCCTTGCACTCTCCTGCCGCCCCATGCCCCCTCCCCCACACTCTCTTTCTCTTGCTCCCCAGCTCTCGCCGATTTCAATGCCAAGCCAAAGCAGCTGTTTCCAGCGTGGATTTTGTTGTTTTGATTTTTTGTCGCGCTCGCATGTGTGACCGACCGCGTTCGCCAGCTTGTGTGGCTGTGTGTTTGTTTTATAAGCGTCAAAATGCAACGCCTTCGGATACCGCTTACGTGTTTAAGCATCGGTTGTTTCAGGCTAGGAAGCCATGCCTGTAGAAAAAGTGTTTGGTATTAAAATTAGAGAAAGAGTAAATATCGAAAACTTGGCTATATTTAAAAATTTCAATTATTATAAAAAATAAATATAAAAATCAATATTAGAAAAAAAACCGAAAATTAATAGAAAATATTGAAAACGATTAGATCGAATTTTAAAATATCAAAAATGATCTATTAGCTATAATATTATTACTGAATATTTATTAAATATTATTTAGATCTTTGCTTTAAATATCTGTACAGTATCAATATATCTGAATTTTCTTTAAATCCTTAAACGAGCTACGTATTAAAAACAAAGTGGTGCTTAAATATCAAACAATAGGTTATTGTCTAAAAATTCCCTTATAAATCTTTCAAAGTCAGGCCTAATCTTAAACAATCTTAGAAATTTCTAGATGCATTTTTATTCCTTGCCAAACCCGTCTTGAAACCCAACACTCTTCTGCATACCCTGCAACTAATGCTCACGTCTGCCAGAACAGAAGGAAGCCAGAAGCCGCTGGCAAAGAAGAAAGGTGCAAGGGAAATGCCAGTGAAAAGAAAGTTAGCAACGAAACGATTTTAATTGGGACGAAGCGTTAATACATATGTACAATGACTTTTTTAATCCAAATGAGTTATTCTGACATTGACAGAGCTATTAGAACTATTAGAACTCACCTCTCGCCCTCACAACTGCATTCTGTGGCCACGTGCTTTTGTTTTGATACACTTTAAAAATGTTACAGGTCGCTTTGTAAAGTCTATAAATAATAAATTAATTTCAGATAATTTTTTAAAATCTACAAAAGCGAAAAATCCATTTTAAAATTAATTTGGAAAAAGTTATAACTAAGAAATCGACAAGGAAAAATTTAATTTATTTATGTGAACTTACTTTGAATACTCCACATTTTTATTTATTATTTAAAATTATTATTATTAATTCATTATATTACAAATATATATATCAAAGAATTAACCTTGCCCAAAAATTAACAACTTTTTCATAGAAAATTCACCTACATACATACATACATCTCTGAAAAGGGTATAAAAACATTGGTGTCTTGCCTTATTTCTATTATTGTTGTCATAAGCATCTCACAACAAATTTTTCAAGTTCAACATGTCGCCGCTTGTTTTAATTTTAATCGCACAAAACACAAAACATGCAATGTTGCTGTCGCTGTTGTTGTGGCTTTTTGTATTACATTTTAATGTTATGCGGCCTTTGTTTGTTTATGCACATAAAACCTACAGTTATATGTGTGTAAATTAGGGTGGAACTGAGTCACCAGCCAAATTTAAGGTCAACTTTTAGCAAATAATTTTTAAATTCTTTGTCCGTACAAATTTTATTATGGATGATTGGGCGTATGAGTAATATTGTGGCAAGCTCAACATCACTCATACGCAGTGTGGTCTTTAAAACATATTTGTTTTTACAAAGGATTCAGGCATAGTTTTAGTAGTAAAAGTAATTTGTAAGATAAATAAAATATTGTAAGTTTATTTAAATAATATTTTAATTTAATTTTGATTTGATTTTTTACTAAAAACAAGCGTTGTATTTTCCCTTTAAGAAGTCCACCCTAATGTATGCACATACATACATATTAGGGAATATTTTGCTGGCTTTCTTTATTTAGGCTTTCTCTCCGTAATGTCCTCTATGAGGTATTACGTACCACACACACACACTAACACTCTCTCGTATATCAAAAGATAACTGTAATGTTGTAATGTAGTCCATTTGCGACAAATATGCGCACCCAAAAAATGCTCCTCGGACAATGGTTGAAATTGTTCGCATATTTATGACCGAATTACCCACATTCGGCTGCGAGAATGGGTGGAATGGGTGAGATGGGGGGGAGAGGGGTTAACCCCTACAGGGGGGAGAAGGAAAATGGGAACGCGGGAACAGAGGGCAATAGTAGGATGACTGGACATAGCAGAACAAACAAAACCATTGGCAAGGCACGCAAATCTCGGCTATAACCAAAATATTTGCAAAAGTTTGTCGAGTCCTCCCAAAAAAAAAAGAAGAAAAGAGAGTACACAGAGAGAAATGTTGGATATTGAACAGAGATAAACCTGAAAACCTTTATAAATGTTATTTAGGAATAGAGATATATGTATATCTAAAAGAATACAAATATTATCGAAATGTATCGCACTTAATGTTAAATTATATATAGATAATTTACCGTTTATTTAACCGTTTTATTTATTTATTTAATTTTTATTTGATTTAAGGGACATTTAAAATGATGTTTCAGAGTTTTAATCTGTATAAATTTTTTTCCATCTAAAATTAACATAATATTAATTATTTTTTCGCAGTGTGCGAGAAGGATAAAAAAAGAGCGTTGGCAAGAAATCAAAGTGAGAAAGTGCCATTGGTCAGGGCAGCAGGGAGTTCTAGAAGGGGGGGTTGGGGTATTAAACCAGGCCGGATATATTAGCCAGGACAGGGACAGCATCATCGTTTCATTTTGCTGCCTGCGTCAATGACAACAAATTTGCTGTAAGCCCTCCCTTCTTCCTTCAACAAAAATAGGAAAAAAAAGAACGAAGGAATTCCTCCTTTGGGCGATGGGCAACTAATATTTGCCAAGCGTAAAGTAATAAAATATTTCTTCGGTCAATAAATGCAATTCAATGTGAAGAAACGAATGAAAATGGAAACGACACCAAAAACGTGAGTGTAAGGAAACACCAACAAATTAAATGGGGTGCCAGTAAAAATCTACGAACTTTAAATGCTCTACAAAATAAAATAATAAGATGTATAAATAAAGTTTAGCTTTTAAGGGTGAAAAATTAAAAAATCTTTTAAATTTGCATAATTTTTTTT
>JAEIIJ010014091.1:0-10075 GCA_018904815.1 Drosophila ogumai | reverse complement strand
TTAAACTTGAAATAATAACCATGATCAATGTTTAATTAATGAATCATTTATTAATAAAACGTTATTTAGAAAATAAGTTTAATTCTGGGTTAAACCAACCTTAGTTAGCATTAAAAAATAAAAGTTTCCTTATAAGAATTTTTAGTAGTCACAGAAATTATTTGTAATATTATTTTTTATTTTTTCCAGTGATACTATGCAATTGCTCGCCAAACACCCAACCCCTGGAGGAGCGTGGGGGGAACAAGGAGAGCCACCCCACCCCCAAACCGCCCCCAAAAACGTCCACCTCAAATTGTTGGCCTGTCGCCGTGTTTTGTTTTACTTGTGCTGCTTCTTCTATTATTTGGCTTAAGGGGGGGCGGTGGCGAGTTTGCTGTTGTTTTTCCCATCGCTCTGCTTTTTCTGCTTCTTCTCTTATTTAATTTTGTTTTATTTTATTTTTACGTTTTTTTTTTCGTCCTGTTTTGTTGTATTTTGTGTAGGTGTATTGACTTAAAGTTTGTTATACTTCTTTGCCTTTTGTCTCTCAGTTTTGGTTCCAGGTTCAATTTCTTCTTTTTATTTCGTTCCTCCGCTTCTTGTTCTTCGTCTTGTTCGTGGTCTTGGCCATGTTGTTGTTATTTTTGGTAGAAGGAAACGCCTTCGAAACATTTCTGCGGTTGTCCTTCGGGAGGCTTGGCATGAAGAATTTCCCTCAAGTTTGTTCTGGGTGGTTTTTCTTTCTAATATTGTTTTTCAGGGTTTACTAGCGGATATTGAAGGACGATCCATAGGACTCTATGTACATATGTCAAAAATGTATAAAAAAAAGAAGGGAATTCGTTTTTGTTTATTTTTCATTCTAAAAATTCTGTAATATAATAATACTATTCAGTTATCTTGGCGTATTAAACAATATTTAAAGCGTTTGTTATCCACTTTTTTTTTTTTAATTAACAGTTTAAATAAAATTATACTTATTTATTTATTAAACACAATTTCTTTTAAATTTTTCAATAAAAATCGATCTTTATAAATCGTGTTATCTTTTCATATTCTTTCCCTTCCCTTTCCTTTCAAACATTTCTAAGCCTTAAAAAAAAAATTATATTACCGTTTGGAAATGCTCTTTTTAAATTTTTTTTTGTAAAATAATAAATTATATGTAAATCAGGAAAACATACCGCTGATCAAAATGAATAAACTGAACAAGGAGTGGTCGCGAGCAGTGCCCTTTAAACCCAAGGATAATCTTACGACCGAGGCGAAAAATAGGGCTGCCAAGTTTGTACCATCTATTGAAACGGATGTAAGCTTATATGGTGATATTTGTGGATAAATAGGATGTAGTTTTGTATCCTGCTCATAGATTTAAAACAGAAAATAAGGATAAGTAAAAGCGTTTATATTTATAATTTAAAATTTTAGAGAAAATTTGAAAATTCAACACCAAATTTTAATGTTCTGTTATTTACCTGGGACTGGATTTAATTATTTTTAAAAATATTTATATAATTTTTTCGAAGAAAATAACAAAATCGTAACCTATTGGTATGAAAGCCATGTTTCTTTTAATGGCTACTCTAAGGCAGCCATATTCTGTAAACGCCATCTTTCTTTTAATGGCTGCCTTAAGACAGCCATTTCCTGTGGTGCCCTATAAAGTAGGCAACAATTTATAGTGAAATCCCTTGAGTACTGGGTTTTAATGAACACTTTTCCGTTATTTTTTTAATAGTGCGTTCCTGTATCAATGGCTTGTTTGATTGGCTGGGAGTACGCTCGGATTTGGCTGCGAGATCGTGACAATTTTGTGAAGAAACGCAATAGGGCTGTGAAGGCGAAATTTATCAAAAATGACTTTGAATCGTGGCTGAACAAGCGTAAACTCACAAAACGAAACCAAAAAGTTTGAGGAAGCGGAAATTATTTCTTTTTCAGATACAAATTTATATTAATAGAATTTAAACTATAAAAAAGGCTTAAATAAAAATAAAATGCGAAAGTAAAGGAATAGATAAGACACAAACCATTTTACTTTCCTTAAAACAGCTTTCGAGTAAGTAAGGTCAAATGTATGTAAGAAAACTGAAACACTACAGAAGTAATGTAAAAATACAGTTTTTAAATATTAATAAATTATAAAAAATGCAACATGATTTTTTATGACAGTTTCTATAAAACATCCTTTAAAATTAGGTCTTTTAATTAGGAATACAAATAATGGTTAAAGTAAATTTAAAAATTATTAAAATCTTTTTATTTTCAAAATTTTTGTTACATCAAATAAATTATAAAGCTAGAAAATATTTCATTTTCTCCTTAATTTTATTTTTGTTTTTCAAACAGCTGTTTACTGGCAAAAGCAACACTTTACTCGCTTTGAGCCTTTTTGGCGACCAACCTTTACTTACAGGTTGCAGTCACTCAAAACACACTCTTTTGTAATGCCACTTTTTAGCTCAATCAGACTACCTTTGCTCTCTCATAGAAGGTTTTGCCATTGCTCTCCCACACGCAACGTCGCCGGGTCTTGTAAGTAAGAGGAGAGCTGAGGATAGGAACTCAAGCAGGGGATTTATGTACCTTACATACATATGTATATTACTTTTACATTACCAGCGGATGTAATTTTGTGATTACAAATTTTATTAATAGCTTCTTAAAATACATAAACATTAAAAATAAGTATTTGATTATTTATATTTTCAGTTGATTGCTAGGCAAAAATTATTTCCTTTTGATATGTTTTCCTTTTATTAAAACGATAAAACAATTTACATTGCTCTGCGTATAAAATTAGCCCGGACTCAAACCGCAAAAACACTCAATTTCAGGATAATTCTGCCGGTGATGGCAGAATTAGTGGCAGCGACGCTGACACCCACGCAACGTGACAATGCCACAGGAAAAGGGAACTAGAAAAAGCAACAGCTTTTAGATGCACTCGATTCGGGCTTAGCTCTCTTTTCTCCCACACTCACTCTCTTATGCCAGGCACAAAAGTTAACCGATAAAAATAATAATAATAGTTTAAATCATAATAATTCAATGTTTAATAACAATTAATAATACAAAAATTAAATAAAATTACATATTTTATCAAAAAAATTTAATTAAAATATATAAATAAACACCTGATCTAAGGTATAGTAACAGCACCTTTACATTGCCTGTAACACGGTTACATTTAGTAAGCAGCCGCCAGCACAAAAGAGAGGGCGGGCAGCACTCAAGAGCGTTGCATGCGGCGCGAAGAGCTTGCGAGGGTGTGGGAGGTGAGGAGAAAAGGAAAATCGTCGTTCAACTCACTCAAACCGAAAGAGAATCTCTATATAGCGGGAAGTTCTCTGATTCGCATCGAATATGTTTTTCGCAGCGCGCGCGTTCGCATCGGAAAATCAGAAAGGCTGGCGTAGCATTTTTGAAAAATACAATCACCAAGATTCGGCAGTGCAATTCTTCAGCGCTTTTCCTGCTCTGCAAGAAACGTCGTCATTAGCCGTTATTTCGTTACATTTCGCTTTTCCGTTATTCGTTGAGTCGACACGACAACGTAACATAAACTTGTTACGCATATTACAGTAAAAATTGCAACAAGAAAACCAACAAAAAATCAAAACAATAACAAATACAACAAAATTGGCTGCTTTTCGTTATTTTTTTGCGTACGTGTGTGTGAGTGTGTGTTTAATTGTGTGTTAGGGTGAGAGTGCAGCCGAAAATTAAAAGCAAAAAGCAACAAATAAATAAATAGAAAACAAAAAGGAAAAAAAGAAACCAAAATCAAAAGCAAAAATACGTGCACAGTTAGTCGAGTGCAAGGGTGTGTGTGCGTGTTAGCATATGTTGGTCGATTTTGCACCAAAATTGCAATAATTTTAATGTTTTTAAGGTGAGTTTGGCCCAATGGTTGTTTTAACAATTCAAATAGAGTGTTTTCCCATTGGGAAATTAGAGAAAACGGTTACAATATGTTGGCAAAACCCACAAACACAACGCAAAAGGCGGCTAACTGTTGTCGGTGTGTATGTAAGCGAATTGGCAATATCGCGGTCGTGTGTGTTATGTGTGTGTGTTTGTGTTTGTTGCTTTTGTGGCAACCAAAAACGTTGCAACTTGCAAGCAACAATAATAATGATGGCAAAACAAGTGCAGTCAGCAAAACCAACTCAACCAGTGCTTGCCTCTGTGGCTCTCTCCCGCTCTTTCCATGCCTCTTGCTTTCGCCATCGCGCTCTCCCTCTCTCATTCTCTGACACCGCCCGACCCCCTCTCTCTCTTGCACCAATTGACGCAACTGCATGGTCAGGGCTTCTTTTACTGTTACTGCGTTTATGCGGGGAGGCTGGTTTGTTAATTTATTTTTTTTAGAGGGAAAATATTAGGAATTAAAATAATTGATTTATTTATTATTAATTATAATAAAGATGATTTATCAGACATGGTTTATTTTTCCATTTTTAAATTCGTTTTTAAAGTTATGTATTTTTGATTTTTATTTTTATTTAGTTGTTAATTATGTGAAATGTGGTTTCTTTAAAAATTTAAAACCCATAATAAATAATTTAATGTATATTTTTGTCATACATTTACTTTACTTTAGCAATAATCGTTTGATTAATTGATTTTCATTGACCAATATAATTTCAAGAATTAAATTATTTATTATATTGATATTCAAAATCAAATGTGAACAACATTCAAAAATAAATTTTAAAAATCGTCAAAATTTGTGCATAAACATTTTACTTTAGTGGTTTTGTTTTTTATTGCTTTATTTTGGCTTCTCGCTTGCTTTGCTTTTCTCATTTCGCATTCCGCTGCTCTCTTTGCACCAAACAAAGCTTAGTCGCCACTTGTCGCGCCTTTTGAATATCTTACCTCCTTCGTACCACCACTTTCCACCACCCAACGCCCACCGTGTGCCTCCCTGACCTCCACCACTCTCTGACCATTGTCCTGCTGCACTTCCACTATCTGCGTTTTATATCTTTTGGTGCACGCAAAAAAAACAGAAGTAAGAAAATTTTTAAAATGCTTACATTATTGCCAACAGGTTTCATAAAAAGAAATGATAAGAAATGATATACAAAAGATATTATCGTAGCTTTCTATAAGAATACAATTTTAATAGCTCGACGCCAAAATGTAGGCAATGCTTTTTAGACAGGACCCTCGATATTACGAAAGTCGTTTATTGTGGGGATGATAGATTTAAAACGCCTATCTTTAAAGTATTGCAGAAAAAGATATTTTTAATACTTTTAAGTACTTGTAACCTATCTTCTTTTCTTGATATCTTTGTTTCAAGTGTAACTTCTCTTGCCTTTCCACCTCGAGGCGTTTCTCATTCGAAGCTTTTTGCGAGTTTCGTTCGATTTCCATTTGCCTTTAATTGCATTTATGCATTTTTAATCGAGTTTGACTTTGGTAAGCTTTTTACTTTGGCATATGCTAGTTCGGTGTGTCGAAAACAGAGAGAAAGAAAGAGAGAGAAACGTGGGGGAAATGGGCTCTTACAGATCCCGAGATAAGTCTCAGTTTCGCCCCATTTTGGCCAAAGTTTTCTAATTGGCCTTGACGCCATTTTCGGGTTTCAGCGCTACACTAACGGCAAAAGTGCGAAAATTTTCTGCGTCTTAAATGAGATAATTTTTTTGCAATTATAATTTGGTTCATTAAAGTTAATTCAATTAAGGGCTGGCGGAATATTTCGTAGCGCAAGGCAATGAGAACGGATGGGCTTAAGGTATGAGAATGACAAGATAAAAGAACTTAAATTAGCGAGAAAGTAAGAATATTTTTGTATTACATTAGAAATTTAATTTATGTTGAGTTTTGGAAGTTTTCTATTGCTTTTAGTGTAAAATATTCATAATTTTAAACATTTTTTTTGTATCAGAAAACTTTTATAGAAAAACTACATCAAAACTCTTCAAATACATTTATTTATTTATATTAGCAAACAATTAAAACATACTCTTGGTAAACCAATATTTTAAAATATTCTCCATTTTTGCTAGAGGCAAACTTTCCTTGTTTTTTATCCTTCCTTTCGCCAACATTAACTCAACAGCTGTTGCATCCTAAACAAACATTTCTGCCATACAACTTGGCCCACTTGAAAGCTCAATCAGAGCCGTAGTGTCCCATATATATGTACTTTGTATGTATGGTATGTACAGCCTTGTCGCCTCCCCAACTTCTCAATCTCACCCCCGCAAAGTTTTGCAACTTAACATATGTTTATCTGCTAATCATGGAAATGCGATGCGGTGTTGCAAAATATTTAACTAGAAAACCTCAAATAGAGAAAAATGAAATAAGCGAAACAGCTTTTCCACCAAACAACAACACGGCAAAACACACTCGCTCCACATTTCTCCACGAAGCACCATATGCCAAAAAGCTAAACCAAAAATCGCACACACATAGTCGGGGATACAAACAAAAAAGCGAACAAAAAATAAGCAGGCTGCTTTGACATTTCGTTGTCTGGCCACGCGCGCATCTCGGAACAAGGTCCCTTATAAGGGATATTTTACCATTAGGGTGACTCAGGTTTTCAGGATTTTTTAATATATTAATAAATTAATTTTTATTATATTTTCGGTAATTTCCAGAGAGCAAATAAATGCTTTTATGGTACATATCTAAATAATAATTATATTGAACATTTTCCACGAGATTATTAATTTGTAAAAGTAAAGATGGGAGAATTGAAAAAAAAAAAAATATGTATACAAAATTATAAAATGCAAAATAAATTTGTTTAAAATCTAAAAATCTTTATCAATCTAAGGTCAACCGGATAAAAGCACATATTAAATCAAATTTAAATAAACATCGAGCCAAGATAAATGAAAATATTTATTCTTAATTAAGAAGTTTACATTAAAACTTACACTTAAGTTTTTTCCTTTATTATATTGAAGCCCAACGAGTCACCAGACTGAGTCGCCCTACTGAAAGCCCACATTCAGTCGCACATTTTGTACATCTGCACATCCCCACGCACAAATAATTCGCTGTTCGCTATGTATGCCAGTATGCCGAAAAAAGGGCAAGACATAACTTCACCCGCTTTGTCGCTGCCCACGCTTCAAAGCCCCAAAACCAGCTACCCATGAAGCCGCCCAACCACCCTCTAAATCGGCCATACCACCCACTGGACGAGCGCACCCACTCATCCGCCGTGTGTGCCTTAACATTTACCTTGTTGGCCCGAAGTTGTCTTCTAAACATTTGTTGCACTCTTCGGGTGGAATTCGTTTTCACCACGCTGCTAAATTCACCCTATTGTTCACGGTCTCTTTTCCAATCGCTCTCTTGGCCGCCTTTCTCTTTCTCTGTTTACATGGCTATCTCTCGCGGTTTTTCTCTCTTTTCAAGCTAATCTAAGCCGGTACGACGTCATCGCAAAGGTCAAAGAAAAGCATTGCGAAAAAAAAAAACAAAAATAATAAACTCACTAGAACACTAAAATAAAAATATTTTGAAAGTAAGTAAATTTTTAAAATTTTGTTAGGTTTTCAAATTCGTTATTAAATTATTACTGGGTTAACTCTACGATTTTTGTATAAAATTCTCAAGTAGTTTTAGCATGATACAAGTATGATATTAAATATTCATTTTTTAAATCTAAAAAAAATTGTGTTTCCAATTTCTACTATGAGAACCCTTACGTTTCAACTGAAAAAATGTTCGTCAAAGTTTTCATATATTTTTCATTTATATTTTTGAAGTGTATTAAAGCTTTTTCGGAAAAGTCAAGGAGTACTGGCAATTTGCGTGGTAGGTGGTGATGGGTTACTACCGGGCGGAGCACTAGCGATTGCCATGTCTTCTGGGGTGGTGGTGCAGATTGCGTGGGGTGCCTTTGGTGGGTGTCCAACCATATGGTCAATGCACAGAGCAAATTGCCACTTGGCGGAGGCGACGCTTCATTTGGTTTTCAAATTGAATAGGAAGCGTCGCGACATTGTCGGGCGTCTCTATGCTCCCGACGCCCCCGAAAAATGTTGGACCCCGCTCTCGCTTCAATTCAAGGATTCGTCCTCCGCTAATTGAGACATTTGTCAACTCGCGTAAATGAGACATCATTTCTCAAAGGCATCCTCTTATTGGCCAAGGGAATTAGGGAACGCAAAGTAATGGCTTATTCCCGATTGCAACTTTCTAATTAAATCAATTATCTCAAAATGGAATTATTTAAATTTGAGATATGGTTTTGCCAGCAATTAAATCACTACATAATTAGTAGACAACATACAATGCAATTTTATTAAATGTTAAGAAACAAAGTAATTCATTTAATGTTCCCAGAGTATTGATGGAACAGAGCAGATAATTTTGTATACTTTTTTGTTGGGTCACAGTCAAAAATATCTCTTGGCCCGGATTCTGGCTGGATGGCCAAGGAAGTCGCTGACTTCTTCTTTAAATAGGAGATAGATTTGTTAGTTGATGTAATGGAACTACTCTCATGCAATGGCTTTTTTGCAAAGGGATTTAAATTTTTGAAAACACCATCACGCAATGGCTTTTTTGGTATAGGTTTAGGATTTTTTAAAGTTCTCGGTTTGGTATTAGAAGTTCTGTGAGTACCGTTATTCAATGGCTTTTTGGGAATGAGCTTAGGATTTTTAATAGCTTCTGAACTCAAGTTCTTCTGTAGAACAGTTTTAGAGCTTGTTTTTACAGACTTTTCGCCTTTTGTAAGCTGGGTCTTCTCATTAATTTCTGGAACCTTCAAGGACCGAATCTCATTTTTAAGGCGTGTAAAGGTAATGGGCTCCAAATAATAGCGACCTTTAACATAAAATTTAATAAATTAATTTCAAAATTATTGATTTTATTTTAACTTACCTTCAGCTTTCTGCAAAAATCCCGAACGCAGGCCCATTTCAAGAGTTTGTTTTACTGGCACTTTTATGTCTTCCGGTGGAAGCTCCGTATTCTGGGCTATAGTCATCACTATTTCTCGCAGTGTTGCCGGCGAGTTAAGCAACTCCATTGTATGCATAATAATGGCACCATTAAAATTCGGCATCTTAAATGTTTGCTATGTTGTATTTCTGCGTTATCACTAAAAAAGAAAAAAAGGTGAGACTTTTGAACATAGAAAGTAACTGGAAAGCCTAGATATATTTTATATGGAAATATTTATAATAAATTAGGATAAGTGAATATCATTGGCTACTTTGTCTACTAAAAATCTAAAATATTTGATGTGTGAAAAGTAACATTTGTAGCAGGTATTTTTATTTATTTAAACCTAAAGAACCCACAAATAAAACATTAAAAATTGATAAAGAATCGTCTGAAAATTCTTTGTCTTCATAGAACCAATCCCTTTTTTTTTTGCTTTTATTTTGTCTGATGAAATTTGAAACGAGATCTACGTCAAGCGGTTATCGCCTTGACATGGCCAATCCAATACCAAGAGAATTGGTCGTATTTATCAATGAACCAGGTCGCCTAACAACAGGACTGAAAAAAAGAATTGAGCAAACTTTGCCACATAACAGTTCAATATTGGCTCCTGATATTTACATCAGGGACGTCTTTTTTTTGTTCTTTTTTTTTTTTGCTGACGCTGTCCGCTGTCACTATACTGCTGTTCCTAATCAGCGGACTCTATAAATAGAATCCCTGACCGCCCACTCGCAACTCTTCGGCAATCGCCCACAGAATATACACCATATGGAGGTTTAATTAAACTCGGTTCAGCAAAAAAACAAAACAAAAAAAAAAAAAAAACACGAGCAAAGGAAAACAAAGCAAGATGTTTACACGCAAGTCAAACAAGGACAAAGTTTTTTGGCATCAATCATGTATATAGAGGCAATTAAAGCTTCAACTGCTGTCAAAGTCAAGATGTCTTTGCTGTTGCATCACCATCAATATCGCCATCAGCTCTGGATAAAGCTGAACCCATTGGCCTTAAATTGAGTTGCAATAATAATTTTATTAATATTTTTTGGGCGACACAAAAAAATCCTTGTGAAAGTTACAGGCAGTGACAATAATGCACTATGGGGCGAACGACCACCTTTCCTGGCATAAACCCATTTTTTAAAAGTTGTTA
>JAEIIJ010014086.1:0-22002 GCA_018904815.1 Drosophila ogumai | reverse complement strand
ATATAAAAATATATAAAATATATAAAAATCAATAACTTTCCCCTTGAATAGCTCTGGTTTCAGTGCACAAACTACGACTGACACAATGCCATGAAATGTAGTTTGTTATGAATTTTTGCTACATCCTCTCCGGGTTTTTGGGGTTTTCTTTCTTTTTCCCTATATATATTTTTGTGTTCCTTGTTTTTTGTTGCTGTTGTTGTTCCAAAGGAGCGGGTCGCAAACACATCCGTAAACAATTTGTTCATGCTCCTATTCGCTTTTATTTTTTTTCCCAGCTTTTTCTTGGGGCTCTTTGCTGCTCCCCGATAAGCAAAATAAAGAAATGAACGGCCAGGAATTGAAAATAGGCAACCCTATTACAAGGGATACGAACAAAAACAATTCAAATGAACTGCCAACCCAAAAGGGCAGGACACGAGGAGCTCTGGAATTTTTCAAGTTGCGTTTCCCCATTTAAAAAAGGGTTAAAAAGGGGCAATCAACGCTCTGGGTGGCAATTGGCGGCGTTGGCGAGAAAGGGTTAAACTGGCGCGTGCCAACGAGTTTCCAGTTTCACGGGTTAAAATATGGAAGATCTTTAATCAAAGCGATTATGATCCACCGGAAAAGGGGGAAGGAATTCTTTAATCTGCAAACAGCTGCAATTATTACTGTTTATTCCCACGGGTCGAGGTCCTTTCATACATATATTCCTCGAATATGTAATTTACACCCTTTTGCAAGTGTTTTCGTTTTAATTAAGCCAACTATCTGGAAGTCATAATCATCATTGAAAGCTGCATTCCCGAAAATCCCCATTTTGTTAAACATTTCAATGATTTGTAATCCATTTAATGTAATGCAGTAATGGCACTTAATACTTTATCAGCTGGCTGCAGGGAGATAGTTTTGGGGTATTTGAATTATTGCCAGTAAATTTGTTTGTAATTTTAGTTACACGAAGTTTTAAGCTTTAGATGATGGGGGATTATGATTAGTAGTTTAAGTGAAATTATTGCAGAAATTTATTGCAGGATTAGGAAATTAGTTAATTGATCAAAAGAGATTTTAGATAATTTATGTGCTTTTAGCATATTTATTTATAATTTTTTAAATTTTTTTTTATGGATTTTATATAGATTTATATTTATATACATATTATACATATTTCCACTTGTAATATTACTTATATGACACTTTTATATAGATTAATATATTTTTAAAACCTTCACTGATTTATTTGCCTCAGTATCTCCCCCAAGTGACTTACATTTACCCCTCTGCTCTTTTCCCGTTTGACTTCCTTACATTTTTTAATAAATCACATCACAGAAGAGACAGTAAATAATTGCATTAAACTGTTGCTGTGACTAGAAGGAGAGAAAAGTCAGTGGAAAACGGGGGAAAAATGTCTGCTGCCCCGGCCAATTGGCTAAGTTTATTTCCCTTTTTTTATTTCCCTCTGCAGCGCGTGTGTGTGAGCGCTTGCCTGTGTCAACGTAATTTTCCCCTGACTTTTCTTTGCTCCACTTCAGCTCCCATTCTTGTTTGCCATTTCATTTCCATATGCACAAAGCAAATAGGCAAACAATTTGCGGGGGGAGGGCTTTCCAGCGTGGGGCGTGGTTGTGAGTGAATGTTAATACAGGCCCGATACAATTTTCCGATGTTTCCCTGTTGTTGTCTTGGTTGTCTTGGCAGCCGGGGTTAGGATTCCCGCTCGGAGGTTCGCAGGACTGCAGGAGGCCTGGCAGGATCGCCGGATTGAGGGGCTGTGGCATCTTGACAGCCAACAACTCACTGCTCAGTGACACGTGTGAAATGTTATGTACTGCCGAGGGTTAAGGGGGAGTCAGAAGAGGGCTTGGGGTAACCGAAGGGCTCGATTCCAAGTTTTTTGACACATACAAGGGGCGAACGATGGCAAATTGGAAAGTCAAGCCAAAGTTGACAGGATTTGCGCGCTAAAGGATTTGCCCGGGAAATATAGCGAATAATACACGCAGAAAATAAATATATAAAAATGAAATGAAGAAAAGGTTGAACTTGAATTAGAGAAAAATGCGGGTTAAATATTAATAAGAATTTTTAACTTTTAAAAGGCATAAAGACATAGTCAAGGGAAAGCCCCAAAATATTTTTAAATAATAAATAATAATAATCCAATTAATATAACGTTTTTTTCTTTATTCCTAAGAAATTAAAGCAGACGTAGAACTAAGTTCATTTACTAGTTTATATAATATTTATAGTGCATAAACTATGATTTAAATTTCTCGAAAGCCTTTAAATAACCCAGCTTCTAGCAAACAATTTCCACAAAACATTAAATAAATATAAAGCCCATAAAGCAATATGATGTATTGTTTCTTCCTGTACACATGTATATATATATATATATGTGTGTATGTTTGAGCAGGAAGAGGAAAACGGAAAAGGAATCTGGAGCAGGAGCTGTTAGGAGCCGCAGTAGCAGGATAATCGACTGCCTGTCATTGTGTTTACACTAAATTTCAATTAAATTTTGAGGCCTCCTTTGACAACTGACAGTACATGGAAATCGGGTGAGGCTTTTCCGTTTGGAAAATTCAAGTGTCTCTATATATACAAAGGATAAGCGCAAGAGAAACAATTGCAAATGCCACTTGCCACTTTTTGGCAAACGACAACAAATCTCGGCGAAAAACTTTCGAAACAATTTTATTCAGGAAAATTGAGCCACTTTTGCTTAGCGCCCACAACAAGCTGAACAACATGCGGAGAGGAAAAACCAAACAGAAAACTGAAGATGTAAAATGGAAAGCGTGGAAAATACCAGCGCACTTCAAGCCAAAGTGGGCGGGGATTTGCCAACTGGATTTAAAATGGAAATTATTTGAGGAAAAACCAATTCGCTTTATTACTTTGGGGCATACGCAACAAAGTAAAACAAAGGCAGTCAACGGTAACGGTAAAACAAAACCCCAGAAGCAACAGCAACAACAACAATAACTAAGAAACAACAAAAGCAGGCGACCATAAAAATTAATGCAATAAAAACACATGGCAGCTACTGGCAGGAGCAGGAGCAGGAGCAGAAGCTAAAGCCCTGACAAAGGACACAAAACAATGGCCAAGTTGAGTTGAAGCGGAATGGTGAAGCAATAAGCAGACAAGGATGGATGGCAAAGGACACAGGTACATGTTATGTATGGTGTCGGGATCGATAAGTTTTCCGCCTTCTTCCTGGCTTTTCATTAGCTTAGGAATGTGACATCGAAAAGTGAAAAGTATTCAAGTAACCTACATTAATTTAGATTATAGTTGGTGAGAAAATAAATTTTTAAAGAATATTTAGCAGTGTTTGGAATGATCAAATCATATATATTACTTCTAAATAAATATTACCTTTTTACAAATTATTTAAAACTGATATTTGTACAGGGTTATTTAAGTATTTAACATCGTATTTCAATATTACAACTTTTACCTTATCAGAGTTTTATCTCCTTTTTAATAATTTAAGTTTATTTTATATATTTTTATATATTTTAGTTGATTTCATATTTTTTGTATATATTTTTTTAATTTTCTTCGGGAAATGGCTAGAAAGATTCGCCTATTTATGTTGATAGGGAATATATATATGACTTATAGGGTCGGAAATGATCCCTTTTGACCAAAATTATGAAACCTATAATAACATCTTATCCCTGTACCTTCACTCGACATATTTTAAACTCGAACAAAGAAGCTCACGTTCCCCTTTTTACCTGCTGATGTATCACACTGTTGCCATTAATGCATTTTCTAATATGAGTCTTTTGAAACATTAATTTCTTGACATAATTTAGAGATGGGTTCAAATGTGTCATGGCAGGATTTCTCCTTCTATTTCATTTTCAAGAAAGCCCCTTCAACGTGTCGTCCTTTGTGCTAAAGTCTGGCTGTGTCAGAAAAAGTAGGAGGAGTAGCTGTTATAGGTAAGGACCAGGGCAAGGGAAGCCTGCAGGACTCCTTGGTATTTTTTTTAGCCTCCTCTTTTTTATTGCTTTTTGCAGGCACGCAATTAAAAGGACTTGCCACTCATAAACATTGCCAGAGCCTGTTGCTGTTCGCCTGATTGAGCTTACAGTTTGCGGCTCATAAAGTCACAGAGTCTCGGGCATAATTACACTTTTCAATTATGCATAATTATGTGTAGAAAGCAATTTGTGTGTGCTTGGTTGGCGCGTTTAAAATTTAAAGTGCAGTGACACCGCCACCTCTCGGCCTTAACCCCCAAGCCAGCCATTCCCTGGCAGCCGCAATCCTTAACCCCATAACCCCACACTACTCATTCCTCATTGGAGCTGCTGCTGTTATGCGATATGCCCTTAAAAACGACCCCAAGCGACCAGCAAGCGACCGCATTTGTTTGCCCTGGCACCATGTCGCTCTCTTGAATTTTTACACAGGGAAAAATTTAAGTGACCATTAAAGAGGATTTCTTTTAGCAAAAATAGAAAGTATAATTTTTAAATAATATATATTAATATTAATTATATTCTTTGCTGATAATGAGGCAATTCAAATTGATTTTTCTCTCGGTGTAACCATTGCTTTTCCACTTTCTCTGTGCTCTGGTCCTGCTGCGGTTGGCAGTGGCCATGTCAGAACAGAACAGCGGCACAGGACTGCAAGGACAACGCAGCAGGCAAAAACATAAATCAGGATTTTCGCAGCCCGAACCACAAATGTTTTTAAAAGGATTCAGCGCCCGCCCGGCCGGGGCGGCAGCAACAATAACAACCTTGAGGCGGGTAAGGGGGCCCCCATATAGGCACATGTACATATATATATGTACATATATATTGCTGATAATCTTATGCATGCTTAAGCAGGATACGGAATATGGGAAATTCTGGAAGGATATTCAGTAGGTGGGAAGTAGAATAAAAGCTGGACTTACCCGTCAGGCAGCAAAAAAGTGCCGTCCACAGGGTCAACATGTTGCGATGACCCAACTCCTTCTCCTTATTGCAGTCCTGTGAGCTCCTCCTTCCTGTATTCCGCTTTTATTACCTTTTTTTGTAGCACTTTATCAGGTTTGTTTTGTGTGCTATCAGTTCGCACTTTGTTTGCTTTTCGGGCTTTGATCTATGGCAATCTCTGGGGAAGATATATATTTTTGTTTTGATTTCCCTCATTCACACACTACACACTATGCTTTTTTGTCTCGTTTTTTAGTAGACCTAGTTGCTACAGAGAGAAAAATGTTGGGTACTATGAAATATATGAATTTTACTAATTTAAAAAAAGCTTAAAAAAGCGTTGGGTTTATTGAGGAAAATATAGTAAAATAAGCCCAAACTCTTTTGTCTTTCTGTCTTTAAAAATATAAATTTTTAAAAATTAATATACAGTAAATATTCTATAAAATATACTTCTTTCTTAAAGAATATAATTTATTTGTTAAAGTAAACTCTGTCTTGAATATTTTACTTTATTTTCAACTCTAGATAAATAATAGGTAAATATTAAATAAATTAATTTTTCTCTCTGTAGCTATAGCTCTCCCGCATCCGCTGTTTTTCGCGTGAATTAAACACTTGCAATGACATTTAAAACACTTAATATCAATGGCAGACAATTTAATCCTTTAACGTTCGTTTGTTGAACTTTTTCTGCACTGTCCTTGTTGCTGCTTTCGTCCTTGGTGTTACTGCCGCTTTTTTGTTGCCTTTGCTGTGCTGCTGCTGCGATTGTTGCTGTTGCAGATGCATTTGCTCTTTTTGGCTCCTGCTAGGCCGGAATAATATTTTTTTGTTGGCGCTGCTCGCTTCGCATTTCCATGAAGCGACTCTTTTTATTTACCATCCGCCTGGAACCCACCCAAAAACTGAACAACAAAAAATTGATTCTCGTCTGGGGGGCTGAAAGGCTTTAAAAGGAATTTCATTCGTGCTGTTTTTGGTAGCTGCTGCTTCTGTTATGGAACATAAATTGATTAAATTGGGGTTGTTTGCCTGCTTTGATAAGCCAGATTTTTGACTAAAACTTGCTCAAAAAATTTCCTAGATTGTTTTGTTGAGCTATAAGTAAAGAGCAGCAATTATAGATTGATTTTTTTCAAAGAAAGATATTTTTCCACTAAATGGAACATACTTTTCCCTCTCCTAGAACAAAGTTTAGCCTAAAAATTAGAGGGGCAACGCCTAACCCTAAATTCTTCGCCCAGCTCACATCGTACAATTAATTATGGTTAATGCATAAACCAGAATCAGTTATTGGCCCAAAGTTGGGCTTTGTCTCGGGTCAGCTGCTTGCTGCTGAATATTTCATAAGCCAAACTTTGGTGGCATGTGTGTGCGTCTTGGTATCCGAAAATAGGTACCCGCCCCTCGTCTGGAGTCCAAAATTATGAGGAGTATGTGGCAAACTGTTCAAGTCACGCCTCTTTTTCCCCATTTATATACATATGAGAATATATATCCGAAGGTGGCTATTTTCGGAGACCTGCTGCCATCCATTTACTTTGGCATCAATCAATTGAACGAACACTCGTCCCGGGGGCAAAACTTTGCTGCTACTTGGGCATTTCCCTCACATCCAATTTGTTAAACATTTGCCGGGGAATTGCCTTTTTCACACGCCCTCCTGGAAAATGGTGTGTGTTCCCAAGGATGGCCCTGCCTTTCTCTGGAAATTTTTTCCCTCGCTGTGTGAAATTAATTAAAACTTAATTAATTGCAAACTTCACAGGGGCGAATAAGACACAGACAGACTAATGAGCAGGGGAGTGGATTAAGGTCCGAGTTCAACTGCAGCCAACATGCAGAGAGAAAAAATGTTGGAAAATATATAGAATTTAATAAAAAAGTTGTGGATTTTATTTGGAGACTTTATTAACCGAAAAGTCATTTTTAAGTATTTTTACTTTATTTTTTTATGCAGAGAAAACATAGTAACAGAAATTGTAGCATTTATCCTTGATATTCCTTGGATATTTTATTACCAGTCTCTTTTTTTTTAGCATTTTTACTTTATTTTTTTTATTCACTTTTTCTCTCTGTGCCTGATGCTCTGTGCGACTTCAATCACAAGTGGCTGCTGCTGACATGTTGCCCCCTTCTACAGTGCCTTCTGCCGAGTCCTGCAAGGAATCCTCGGCCACTTGTCACTGTTGCTTCCGTAATGGAATTAGAGAGGGCACGAGGGCGTGTGTGTGGGTCTCCGAGACGCTGGCTAAGAGTGAGCCTGAGACTCCTGCCAACGTCAGCAGTGTCTCTCAAAAGTGTTAACGCACTCAATTGCTCTGGCTCTAGCTCTGGCTCTATTCCACTACCATTATCCTGGCTAGCATTGCCCTGGGTCCTTCGTTCGTCCTCCTCCAACTCCCTTTAATTGTTGGCGTCTGCACTTTGTTGCTCGGCTCCGGGGCCAGTGTCTGCTCTAATGCTTAGTATCTGTGATTAGGAGGCAACTTTAGTTCCGGGTGGGCTTAATTTACCCTCCGGCCATTGTTTGTGCTCCATTGTGCCGAAGTTAATTCCCGTTGTATGCATATTTTATTGAGGAAGGCCCACCCATTCTATGGGTTATGAAAGGAAACCGAAACAATTACATTTTGTTTGGGTATTGCAGCTGAAATTCCACATAAGCTGATGGCCTTAAGACGTTGATACCCTCAACAATTGTGAGTTTTCCTCGCGGAAAAGCCAAAGTGCTTGGCACTTGACAATTTTCAGTTGTCCTTGGGAAAAGTTTCTCATCAACAAAATGCAGTCGAAATAAGGGAAAGTTTTTCCTTAAGGAAAGTTGAGTTCCTTAAGCAGCCACCACAATAAATACGATAAAAATATAAGGAGCTTCCTTGACTATAGAGAAAGGGAAAAAAAGCATTTGGGGTTTTTTTATATAAAAATTTTTTAAGAGAAAAATGGGTAACAAATTAATAAAGCTGTAAAACTTAATTAATCTTTTATATCTAAAGGCAACATTAATTTTAAAAGTCTTGAAAAATATATTTAAATACCAAAACCTTATTCCAAAATTCCTTTTAAGAAATATTCACTTCCCAGAGCGCTCACTGTTGTTTTGAAAACGAAAGTGCTTTTCGATTCTTTTGGCAGCTTTCAGCATATTGCGCATACGCACTGTGATCGGCGGCAATGAATCTGTCGTAAATTTCCCACCACTTTTCCGCACCGCTGTTTCCCGTTAATATTTTATGTGTTTTCTATTAATTTTTGTCACATTCTTGGGCCCCGAAATATTGGATTACACAGAGGAAAGTGTATTAACGTTCGATATATTCTGTTGTGTGTGGTGTGTGTTTTGACGCGGTTCACTAGCAGATCAAAGATAGTCCCTCTGCGCTTTGTTTTGTATTTGTTATAATTTGTTAATTTGTATTTTGGGGGCACTGCTAAAAATAAAACAACTTAATTTGCTGCCTGCTAATGAGAGGGGGCCTGGGGGAGTGGGAGCTGCGAGGGGCTGGAGGGGCTGGAGGTCGTTGTGTGGGCGTTTAACACTTTTATAATTTGTTTGTCGCAGACGGCAGCTTCCCATTCTTTTATTCTGGCCAGCAAACACGCACCGAACTCTGGGATTTTTTGTATTTTTTGTAATTTGGTTTTGTTTTTTTGGAAATTGTATATAATTTTGGAGGCGATGTCGTAAAATATTCGCGTGCCGAGCGCGTTTTTGGAATAACAACAGCAGCAGCGGCGGCAACAGTAACTGGAACAACAAAAAAGCGACAAAAGGTCATTCAATTTTCGACTGCCGGCAATGAGGCAATGAGGCTTTTCCTGCGTTTTCACACGTTTTCCAAAATTTACGACCCAATTGTGCCCGCACTCACACACACACTCGCGCACACCCACTGTAGTAACTCTGGTCTCAAAATGTCGCGTCTCACGTATATTTTGGGCCTTACATTTTCCACCAAAAACTTTTCTGTGGACTTTCACGCGCTTTTCCGCGCCTTTTTCGCCTCTGTCGTTCACCGTCGATGTCGCGCTGAAACTGAAACAGAAACTGAAACTGATTTTCCGCTGCCTGTGGCGCGAGTTTCGGGGACTTCAGAGGGGATTTCCGAACGCTCGCACGAGCCTTTATCATTCGGGTTCTTGGGCTGTTCGGCTCGGGAAATCTCGTAGGAAAAGGGGGCTAGGAAACTCGTGCGTCGAATTCGCCGCATTTCACTCTGTTTTTCTCTTTTAGAGAGCTCTTTGTGCTCTTTTGAAGGTCTAACAATAAAATGTTTCAAATAGTTTCGGAATTTTGCGATAAATTCTGGCGGAATAACTTAATGATGGCGAATTATGGGTTTTAGCGAAATTAAAGTTTATTTGGTTATTATCTTTCCAGGGCTTCGAGTGGATTTTTATGGTGACTGAGATTTAAGTTGGGAAAACTAAATGGAAATGAAAGGTAGTAACTTTATTTATGGGACTTATACCTAGACTTATGACTGAGTTTTAAATCATTTAGGATGTAAACTTTAGAGGGGAATTTTGAATGTTTAAAGCCCTTTTATTGTGACCATAAAAAGGTGTTATAACCTATAGCTTATGCTAAAGCTAATCTACGTTTATGCCTGTCAGGGGAGTTGAGGATTTAAGTAAGCTGAGAGTTGTTAATATTTTAATTAACTAATTTAAGAAAATAAACCGAAATTTTAATGAACAAGAATTTAAATTATGGTTTATAACATTTTAAATAAATACAAAACCATGTAAATTTCTGAAACTATTAAAGCTATCGGATTTTATGGTCTTAGACAACATTAATTTAATAATAAAGGTATTTGAGCCATTTTTACATTTTGTACTCTATGAGCTTTGTTGAAAATACAACCAACGCTATATAATTGAATATTTAGTAATAAAAACTTTTTTCCTCATGGTTTTCTAGCCTCAGACAACATTGATTTATAATTAATTAATTGATTTAAATTTAATTTATGGTGAAAATATACCCTATTAATGATGTAGAAATTATTTTATATAAAATTGCTTAATATTTCTTGATAAAAAACTTTAGACTCAGAGAACTAGTTATATAGAATTTAATATTTTTAAAATAGCTTAATATTTCTCGAGAAAAACCTTTATCCTTATAGTTTTCCCCCATCCTTCAGCCTTAGACAACATCTGTAGTAACTAACCCAGCCTTAGGTCAGTGTCAAAGAGAAAACTTCTTCCGCTTAAGCGAAGAGCGCGCATGCACTGCCACAAAAAGCGAGTCTCTTACCCTAACCCCAAGTTCTCTTTCTCTCTTCTACGGCGAATTCAGAAATGTGGCCAGCAGGCGGGGATTTCAATAAAATACACTCGGAGTTTGCACAAAAAGAGCTAATGACAATATAAATTCGCATGCATGGCAGATGGGCAATGGGAGAAGCGCGCCGGGTTCCCTTTTTTCGACGGATGGAAATTCGGGAAAATCGGGGGAAGTGGGAAAAGAGAGGAAGCGCCGGAGAGGGGCAGCTGACAGCAGTTATCGCTGAAGCGAAAGGCAGTAATTAGCGTAAATTGAGTTGGTAAAAAGCGCAAGTGTTCAAAATCCGCCAGCGAGCAGTAGCAGGCGCCAGCGCCACCCTTGCATCACCCCCTCCTCCTGGGAAAACCCAAAGGCCACCGCAGTAGTTGTCCCTTGTTGTTGTGGTTGCCACTGCTGCTGCTGCCCCTCCTCCCTGCTGTTGTTGTTGATTATGTGGCAATTAGTTGTCGCTTTTGTGGCAAGCCGCGCGACACTTTCAATCAGAGCTTCTTATTCCGACAGCCCGCTAATGCCCATCCAGGTGGGGCTTAGTGAGCTAATTAAACAAGCCGATTACCTGCCACTCTCTGTCGTTGTCTCAGCATCCCCTTGACCTTGACCCCGCTTCAGAGCCAGGAAAAGTTTCCCCCTCTCTTCAAAGAGCCAGGTCACCCCACAACATTTCTCCAGTTATCAACTTTCGCCACACATATTGTCAGAGGTGTTTAAAAACTCCTGCCAGTGTGTGTGTGTCTGCCCCTCTGGGTCACTGTGGGGTTAAGTGGGCGACAGGCCGGGGGCGGGGCCGTAGTCTAATGAGCGGCACTGGCCCACTGAAGTCTTGTCGGGTATTAGAAACTTTCCGCCATGGCAAAAAACCAAAAGTTTCCAATTTGGTTGCACAGAAAATATTGTTGCAGAGGAATTTGTGTCACTTCTTTAAAAACAACGAATAGTTGATGCACTTTTTGTGGAAAAATTACTAAATGTAGTTGCAGGAAAAAATATTTAAAAATTACACCAAAAAAAATTAAAAACAAAATCTAGAAGCTTTATAAAATAAATTTAATTAATTCTAATATGAATTTCATTTGTAAAAATAATTTAAAAGATTTCTAGGCTTCTTTCTTGGCTGGACTTTAATTTATTTAAAAGTGAGGTGTAAAAAATATTGGTTTGAAAAATATCAATAAATTAAAATCAAGTTCTAGATACATTAGGAAATAAATAAAATTAATCTTAACATGAATTTCATATATGAAATAATTTCTTAAAATATTTCTAGACTTGTTTGACTAAACTTGAATTTATTTAAAAGGTTTTGTGTACCTCCCTCTCCTTGTATAAATTATTCCCTTGTGTCAAAACCCACCTGGAAAACCACTTTAAAATATTCCCCCAGCATGATTGATGACTTTGAAGTGAAGCCAAGTCTTCCTGCTAAATGCCAAAAGTTCTTTCAATTTTTTCGTACAGATTGTACTCAGCCCTTTGCCTTAGCTAAGCGACCCGTGAGGAATGCAGTTCATTTCGGCTGAGCGTAAATTTTATGATTTATGAAAATGTTCTACGATTCTAGGGATATTTCTGTTCTGCTCTGGCTCCCCCAGCTAAACAGGAGGGCGTCATTCCGCCCACATTGTAATACAATCAGGATCTGGCTCGGAATTAAATCTGCTAACCGAGTTATCGTCGATGGGGAGAGGAGATGGGAATGGGGATGCAGGGGGTGCCCCGTTCTGGGGCATTGTTGCATATTCAACAATTGCAACTGCAAACCGACGAAGTAATAACAAATGCAAATTTTAAGCTCAAGAATTTTCAGTTGCAAAATTTGTACAAAATTTATACATTTATATATATATTTTGTTCTTTATCATATTTTACTTATTTGTGCAGAAGTGCAAATGAGTTCTCCTCTCCTCTCTGCTTTCCCCTGACAATTGAATTTGTTTAAATTGTTGCCTGCTGAATTTCTGAGGCGGCCAGCCCATGCATCAGCAATCAGCAGGATAAATGGGGGAAGGACTAGGGCCAGGAGCACCCACTAAACTTGGAGTAGGAACACATTGTCCTCGCTGCGAAGAGCCAATATAATCAAGCGGCAGCAGCTGACAAAAAAATGAAGTGCCAATGTGTGGGCAGATGGGGGTGTAATGTGCACTGGGAGAAAATATATTTAATATTTTTATTTGAAAAGAAAATGTGGGAGACAGGACTATAATTTATGGTAAGAAATAAGCCTCCTGCTAACTGTTTCCCATGAATAATAACTTCTAAGTAGGGTCAAGACCCTTCCCAAATTTCTATTTAATTTTCTCTCAGTGCTTTTTATAGGAGTGGGGACAGCAGGCTGCAGGACTCGGGCACTGATGAGTTCACTTCAGTGAGCAAATGAAACGATATTGTTGTCAATTTAGGTGCAACAAAGAGCAGCGGCATGTCCCTCGTCCCGCCAGACAAGGACAAGACAGAACAAACAGCATGCATGATGAGAGCAGGAGAGGGAAAGGGAGAGCGATAAAGCTAGACAGGGACGGACTGATAGCTGGCGAAACAACAAAGGCAAACAACAACAAATTGCATGTCCTTCCGCCTTAGGTTGCAACACACACGACACACAACGCCACACCACACCATACACACGCAACACACAACACAATATACAACGCACTCATATTTACTTTGTTCGGAGAGAGTAAAGGATCCTGTTCCTGCAACTCCTGCAGCTGCAGCATTAATGAAAACTGCAAGCGACCTGACACAGATACACGTGGAAATGCGGGGAAATTCGGGTAGAGGCAGGCAGGACACGGACACGGACGAGGACATCCTGGCTGCACCTTTATTTACCGAAAGCGTGGAGGAAAACGGGAGCAAAAGCTTTCCCCGAATTGGACAATATTTTTAGCCATTTTCAGGGTCTGATTTTCCTTCGGGTGATCTAGGATAATTGCCAACTAAACTGGGCTTAATGGTTTGGCAAGGGTCTCCAATTTGGGCCAAAGTGGCTCCTACAAAGTTGCATTTGTTGGGTAAAACGATAAATATATGCTTGAGCTGGAGATTTTTCAACAGACTTCCTGATTCGCTTTATACCAAAATTTAAAATAATTGCCTGCTAGCTGAAACTTTAGCCTGAATAAAACCTGGCCAAAAGGTAAATAGTTCAATGGCCATGTAAATAAACCAAATCGTTTCGAATTTCCAACTAAATTGAGATGGATGGAACGCAGTGATTTATCTGAAATATAAACTGAAACCGGTTAGTAAACAGTTTGCATTGCCTGATAGCTGTAGATATAGATTTATATATATATATATTTTTTACATAGATACGCATTTTAATTGCATGGACATTTTTGAATGTATCTCAGAATTGAATCAATCGATTTTCCAGTAGTTTATCTACGTTTGACTGCGATTGAAACTCAAGTTTTTAGCCAGGCTTAGGAGGGTTTAAAAATATATATAAACAAAATAAATATAGGTAAAAAAAAGCCATTGAAATACTTTTTTCTAAGGGATTTAAAATAATATTTTCTTCACATAAATTCCAGCTTTTTCTTAAAATATTTTTAGGCAGCAAAATAGTTTATATTTTGGGCCTCGTTCCTACTGTATCCCTCAAAAATTCCCCCTTAAATTATATACAAAATGTAGGCAGAGAGAAGCCATATATATCCTTTTTGTTAAAATTAAACATTTTCAAAGAAACTCCTACTTTCTCTTAAAATATTTTGAGGCAGGAAAATAGTTTATATTTTAGTTCCTAGAATATTCCTCCAAAATTCCCCTAAAAAACAAACAAAAGTCTTGCATAGACAGAGCTGCATTTATTTTCGATAGATGGGTTGATAAATAGATGGATCAATAGATGAATAAGTTAAATAAGTTAAATAAATAAATAAATTAGGCTTTAAAATTACGCATAGACTACACTAGACGGACAGCTAGCTGAGCGGAGCAGTGAGAAATGGCTTTATCCTGTTTGGCTCTTCCTTCGCCGAATTCCAGCTTTCCCGAAAATTAGAGCCTGACAACCTCAACGCCCTGGGGGGCAAACAGAGATTCGGCTGCCAGTTTCAGCTTTTCGTTGACCAATTTGGCGATTTTGGGCGTGCGTCGCCACACAAACTCGCGGGTGCGGTCGTGATTGTCCTTGCTCTCCACCTCCACCTGGGAACATCAGTCAGAACGGAAAGTCAGCCAATGCCACTCCAGGATGTCAAAGGTTAATTGGTCAAAGACTGGACCATTGACTCACCTGCTTGGGCTGCTGCACCTTGATGGACATCAGGGTGGCCCGGTCGTCCAGCACACTGAACTTGATGCGTCCGATCATCTCGTTGGTCCTGGCCGTGGCGCTCTTCACGCTCCTCACGCTGCCCTTCTTGAAGGACTTCTGCACGCGCAGGATCAGCGGGCCCAGAGTGAACTTGGCCTTGATCGTGGAGTTGCGTCCCTCGGCATCGCTGATCACCTTCACGTTGCCCACTCGCTTGAGGGAGGCCAGTCCGGAGAGGCTGCCCTCGGCCTTCTGCAGCTTCTCCACCTCGGCACCCGCCTTCGAGGACCCCGCCGGCTGATTGTAGTTACCAGATTTCAGGCCCGACGCCTTTTTCGTGCTGTTGTGCTTGTTCTGGCTGTTGTTGGTCGACGAGGACTTCTTTTGACCAGATTTTGGTCGGGACACGGTGCGCGTTTCCGCCTTTGCAACGGTATCGGCAGAGGCAGGGGCAGGAGCATTGGAGTCCTGCGATTCGCTGGGCTTCTTTTCCACAGCTTTGATGGCCAGCTCGGACTGTAATTGCGTCAATTGCTCCTGCAGCTTCACCGCAGCCTCCTGTGCGGCCTTCTCCTGATTGCTGCTAGTGGAACGAGGCTCCGAGCGCGTGTTCTTCCTGCAAAAGGTGGGGGCGAAATTAAAGTTCAATAGTCGGAAAGCCTGAAGTTGAGTTTAGTGAAGCTTGACAGGCTTTAAAATTGGGTTTTTTATAAAGAAATTGCAGTTATATACAGGCTTACCATAGGTTATAGGTTTGGAGATGTGATATCTTAAGGGGTTTTTGAGGGGTTAGTTTATAGGGTAATTTTTTTTTAGTTTAAAACTACTGAAAATCAAAGTTTCACTTATAAATAATATATATATTTTACTCTTTAACTCCCTTTATTTATGTATTTTTTTTCAACTTAAAAATAATATACAGTTTGGACTTCAAGATTTTTATACCGAAGAGTCCTTTTTCCTCAGCTTTTCCTGGTGGTTACCTCACCTTGCGTTGCCTGCCCACTCGGGCAGCTATAACGTCTACACAAGCAATACAGAATTGCCTGAAAATTATGTTTAAAATATTTCTGGGATTTTAATATCACAATCTAATAAACACATAAAGCTTCAGCTTAACAGAGGCATGTACATTAATTTTATGCTTTCCCAAAATAAGAAATTTCACAAATCAATATCCCGAACTTTACACCACACGAACTTGTATTTCTCTAAAATAAAAAAAGGCAACACAATTTTATTTATTTTACTTAGTATATAAACCTTAAAAGCCAATGTAATTTCCTTTAAATTTATGGATTGCCAAGCATAAAAATATAAGCAGATCCTTTCAATTTTATGTGCGAATAATTGTTTTGCAATTTAAAAGCTTGCTTTTAATATCAAATTAGTTTTATAACTTCACCCAAAGCAATTTTAATTAAAATATATTTTAAAATTAAAATGTAGTTTCCAACTTACAACTTCTTGTGACCTCCAATCTCGCTGGTAACGATCTCCTTCCTAAGGCTGCCCTTGAGGCCCACAGGCGAGGCCGATCGTCCTGCCAGACGGACCACAAAGGGATCAAAGTTATCCGCCACGATGCGATTGATCCTCGAGAAGATGGCATCGATGAAGTGGTTGTGCCGGGTCTGGAAGGCATCCGAGGACATGTCGATGACGTTGTTCTTCAGGTCACCTGCAGGTGGGTCGAAGGGGTGGGACGAGGCCGAGGGGAGGCAGAAAAATGTTCACATTAGTTCGGTTCAGCTGAACATAATGAAAGTTCAATTCGAGGGCGGGGAAAAAGGCGGTGGGCGGACATTGTGGTGAGAGAGAGAGGGAGTGTGGGTGTTTGAGAGACTTTTCCACAGGCATTCGCATTGTTTTCCACCTCTAATTACATTCGGCAGAGAGGGTGTGTGTGTGGCCCAGTGTGTGTCTATCCTGACCACAGCACACACTCGCATACAAAACCCAGTGATTATTCGGTGCGTGTGTAGAGGAGTGTGTTTGAGTGTGTGCGTGTCGGTGGCAGGGGTTAGCAAATAATGTAAAAAAGGATTTCTGACATCAAGGACTCTTTCCCTACCAAACATGCAGGTCAGTATTCACAGGATTCAAGGATTAATATCAGTCGCACGAAGCAATTTACAGCACTTTCCCTGTCATAAATCATTGAAACTTTAGTGTTAATTAATAGGGTGCTTAATCATCTGATAATTAAGTGATTTGTTGTCGCTTTTTAATATCGCAAAATAATTATTAAATATTGATTCGAGTTGCTTGAGGAAATAAGTCATAACTTATGTAGGCTTTAACTTGAATTGAAGTGGGACTTTTGGTGAATATATATTTGTATTTTAATCTGTGTATAAATATTTTTGAATAAATAAATAAAGATATTGGTATAAAAATATAATAAATAATATTTAAATAATAAATTAATGGAAATTCATTTTAATTTAAATTTATATAGTGTTATTCATCTTGAAATATCAAAAGGTGATATTTTAAAATTGTATTTATAATTAAACTTGTTTAAAAAACTGTTAAGAGCAACCAGAACTAATATATATAAATATTTTTTAGGCTTGAAAAAAGCTAGTTGGTCTGACCTCTTATGCCTGGTTTAATTATAAATAGATTATATTGCCAAGAATAGTAAACCCGTGTTAATCACTGTACAGGCCACAAAAGGAAAACTATTGACAGTGAAACTATACCTCTTAAAATATTTACAGAACCAAGCCCCTATAATTAACAATTTCTATTTTAGTTGCAGAAAATAGAGCCTACAAAATTCCATTTCATTTCTAAGTTTTTTCTTCCAGAGTTTATATTTAATTTGAATTGTTTACTAGACCTCTAATTAGAATTAACTTTCCCGGAAGACCCAAAAAATGTAGGAAAACCCTTAGTTAGCGGTCACTTAACCCCAGAAATAATTCATTTCCGAGGGTGTCACAGTGTGACATTATGTGCAGCGATTCGCCAGGAGGCCCCCCCAGCCCCCAGGACCTAATCCTTGTCTCCTGCTTATCGCAGTGACCCATCGCCCCCTGCCTTCTCCGGGTCACTGTCTCCGCCAGCGGATATAATCTCACACTCGACCGCCGTGGGACGTGATGAGGTACTAATGTACTTTTTGCATGTGGCCACCCCCACGCCCCCTTAAGTACTAGTCGCCCACGCCCAAGCCCGGTATAGGGTTCAGTTTTAGCATTTGCCCTTTTCTCTACCCGTTAATTGAAGTAAAAATTGTAGATTTAAAGCGGCATATTCTGAAATAGATAATCGGGTGGGAGGAGGGTGAGGAATGCACAATTACACTACGGATAAGCGCCGGATCTGGCAACTAATTAGAGCGAATGTTACGCCTTCGGATTGATGAT
The DNA here is from genome assembly GCA_018904815.1 of Drosophila ogumai. Taxonomy (NCBI): domain Eukaryota; kingdom Metazoa; phylum Arthropoda; class Insecta; order Diptera; family Drosophilidae; genus Drosophila; species Drosophila ogumai. The sequence goes on along the minus strand of JAEIIJ010014086.1, from coordinate 4,122 downwards.
GTACCGTGAGATAGTACTTACATTACAGTAATGACAGAAGCTGCTAATGAAGGGTGTGAGAGAGAGTGTATTAACAGAGATAGAGACAGACACATATAGACTAAAAGGAGAAAGACAGTAAGACAGACCCAGTACCTGGCCTAAGGTGACGCTTGAAAGTATGCTACGCATAGTGAGAGACAGAATATTTTCCCATTAAAAATCGCACAGCTTATTTCATTTCGCAAATTTATTTAAGCAAATTTTTCGTGTTGGTTTTGTGGTTTGTTCTTCGTCGTCTTGCTTTTTGTTTTTCTCTTTACAATAAATAATAAATAAATAAATAAATAAATATTAAATTACAAATTAAATGACCTAAAACGCAAAGTTTAACAATTCTCTAGATTTTCATTCATTGTTTCTTTTGTCTTTTGTGAAATTTTGCGCTGCCTTTCAAGCGTTCAACTTTTAGCTACAATTCTTTGTGAGTTTAATTGTTTATTTTTTTTGTACAAAATTTGCGTTATTTACGTTAGGAAAATTATGCGAGCCGAAACAAAGACAGAAAGATAGAGCCAAACATTTTGCATTTACATGTTTTTTTTTTTTTTTTTCGATTGTAAGCCAAATGTGTGAAAGCAAGAGAGCGATAGTGCGTGTGTGCTGCGTGTGTGTGAGTGCATGAGAGAGACAGACATAGATACATAGAGATAGATAGAAAGGGAGAGCATTACATCATGATACATTATTCCGAATCTGATCGTTTTAATTACACAAATAAATAAAAATGGGACATTACAACTAAGAAATAAATAAATTACACTAAGTGAACAATTCTTAATTTGCTGTTGTTGTTGTTGTTGTTGGTGTTACATCAATTTGGCTAAAGAGGGGTGTGTGTGTGTGGGGGGAGAGAGACAGATATGTATGGGGATGTGTGGTGAGAGGGAAGGAGAGCAAGGGAAGGCTTTCTTTTTGGAGTTTAGCTTTCTTTAAGCAATTCTTCTCTTGCTCTCTGCTTCTTCTCGGTATTCCTCTTCTTTTTTCTCCTCTTCATCATCTCCTTCTTCTGCGCCTTCTTCTTCATCATCTTCTGCTTTGTGTTCTCTTTTGAGGGATCTTTCAACAAAATTGTGCTTGGGCATTAAACATAAGTTGCTGCTGCAACTGCAATCTCTGTTGCAGGTTGCAGGTTGCATGTTGCTCTGGTGCTTTATAGTTGCTGTTTTTTTTTTCTTTTTTTGTCGTGTGAAACAGTCCGTGCGTAAATAACTCAACAATTGTGCGTTGGGGAATGGGAAATTCGGGTGATTTTTGGGGGAAAATTGTGCAGTTGTTGTTTTGCAGATAGTTTGACTAGCACCAAACTCTCGATAAATAGCAGCCCCCAGGGGTCTAGGGGTTGCATAAACGTATTTACTTAACTCATTTGTTTTTTCTTAATTTCTTTTTTTTTGTTTTGTTTAATAAATTATAGGGTAGCGAGGGGTGGTGGGGGAGGATAGTCAGTGCAGGCAAAGATTGCAAAAGTCCGGATCGCGTCCTGCCCCATTAACGAGTGAAAAATGTCTAGAAAATTCGCTTTCCTTTCTTGGTTTTCATTTCAGTTTTCATATTTTTTTCGGGGCTTCTCGTCGTCATTCTTTGTTGCTGTTGTGGGTGTCCCTGTCTTTAGTTGTTGTTGTTTTCTGGTTATGTTGTTCAGGTTTGTTGTTGTTCAGCAATTTTTATGTTTTGGTTAATGCTTCAGCTCTTTTTTGGCCTTCTTGGAGGGACTTGTTGATTTCTTGGCCTTGGTTTCTTTTGTCGCCGTTTCCGACTTCGATTTGGACTCACGTGCTTCGCGGGCCTCGATGATGTCATCGCCAATGATGTCATCGTCGTCGTCGTCATCATCATCATCGGCCTCCTCGTCATCGTCGCCGGCGATACCTGTAATATCACCAATTTCATCGACTCCATCATCAATATCATCATCATCATCATCGTCCTCGTCCTCGTCATCATCATACTCGTCGTCCTCGTCCTCGTCGTTTTTGTTGTTGTTGTTGTTGTCAGTGTTGTCGGTGGCGCCAGTGGCAACTATCCCCGGAGCAACGCCTGCCACACCTGGTGTGGCAAGTGGCCCCAAGGTCGCCGCACTGGCCACCAGATTATGATTATTATTGTTGTTGTTGTTGTTAATGATGTTGTTGGTTAGCGTGTTCTTGGTGACTGTTGCTGTTGATGTTGCATGTTGCAGGTGCAGCTTGTTCGTTTGTTTCTGTTGTTCGTCAATTGCAAGGGTGCTACTTAAACTAGTTGTGCCACCACTAACACCATCTACAAGTGCGTCTTCATCGTAAAAAACATTTTGTTCACCTTCGTTGTTGCTGCTGCTGCTGGCAGCCGCAGCCTGGGCCGGGGCAACGGCAGCGGAAACGGACTCATCGGCGGCATTTCCGGCAGCCAGGGGCTCAGCCGCATTGCCGGACTCGGCGGGCAGGTCAACGCCATCGGAGATGCCAGAGCTCACCGAGGAGGCGGCAGCGGGAGCCACTTCGTCCAGGGTCTGGGCAGGAGCGGCGGCCACCGAGCTCTGCTGGGCGCTGGCGGCGGGGGCAACCTCATCATCATCATCCTCATCATCGTCGTCTGAAAGGGACAGAGAAGACTTAAGACAAGATCTTATTCTGTCAGATCTCTACCCACCTCCCAGGATATCATCGAACAGCCTGTCCAGATAATCATCATCGTCATCATCCTCCTCATCATCATCGCTGGCCGTGGCCGCCGGGGCAGCCTGTCCCTGTGGCGTGTCATCCTCCTCCTCATCATCGTCGTCCTCCTCCTCGTCATCATCTGAAAGTCCCGAAATCAAAAGAACTTTGTTACCCAAGGAGAAGGGACCACACGTGGGGGAGAGTCACAAAAAATGTCGGTTAATAAAAGCTGGACAAAAATATCATTTTTGGCTGGGTGCGCTTTGCATTTGCTCAGTGGTTCAGTGGTTCATACAGTTCGGTGGATCATACAGATACAGTGGTGCTGGTGGTGGTGGGTGCTGCCAGGTGCATTCAGTGTTCTAGAATTCGATTGTTTCGCTAGACCTACCGTCATCATCGTCGATCAGATCTCCCAGATCGGGCTCATCATCATCGTCCTCGTCGTCGTCATCGTCTTCATCATCGTCAGCGGGAGCCACCGCCGGAGCCACCTCGTTGTTCACCGTCTGCTGGCGGGACACCGCTCGCTCGCTCCTCGAGAGACGCTGCAGGGGCGACGCCTCGATTTGCAGCAGCAACGCGCTCAGCACGCACAGCAAAATCACGAACTTCATTTTGTGGGATCTGAAAAGGGAAAAATTAAAGGGTGCTTTTTTAGTATTTGTTAAAAATATGAAGAAATTATTCGGTTTTTGTTAACATATAAAGGAAACTGTTAGAACTTATTTAATATTTTTGAAAAATATAGAAACAATTTAAGGGTACTTATTTCGTATTTGTTTAAATATATGGTTTTATTTCTCTTAAAATATATAAATATTAACTCTTAGGATCGTTGCCTCAGCCGCTATTTCACTTTTTTAAAGAAACTAACATACTTTTTCTCATAATTAAAAATATTTTAATATCTCTCTTATTTTTTAAAATATTTAAAGGTCTCTTAAAGGTATAACATAGCTCGAAAACCTCTTTTAAAAATCTCCTTAAAGAAAACCCTATAACCAAAATCTCAATATTTCTGTGAAACCTCACTCCTTCCCCTAAATTTTTCGCCGTGCAATCACTTTCTTTTTTTTAACAACTGGGAAAATTACACATTTAGTGGTACACAAGCCTCGGTCAGCAGTTCTTCGCTCGGTCAATAAGCCAGCCACTAAAGAAAGCAGACAAAGGAGCGCCGTTCGAGAGTGCGAGTGTGTAAACATGTTTTTGAGCTGCGCCTCAAAGCAGCCGCCGGCGAGCTGTTCACATGTCCAGTTGCTGGCACTTGACACACAGCAGCTACAACTACAGGCAACAGTTGCAACACCACCAACAGCAGTAACATCAGCAACATCAGCAGCAGCAGCAGCAACAGCAGCAACCTGAGCAACAACAACACCTTTTTGGACAGCTGCAGGCGCCACAGTGGCAGGTGAAGGTAAAGCAATGAGCGAGT
>JAEIIJ010014083.1:0-14279 GCA_018904815.1 Drosophila ogumai | reverse complement strand
TATATTATATAACAATTATGGAATCGATTAAAATACTTTTAAATTTATTAATTTACTAGAAAACTTTTGATTACCTAATTCAAATGAATCAAAACGGGACCATGTATATGTCAAAATTCGCGGATGTTTAAGGGGTTTGTAAGCTTTGATTCGACACTATGGTAAAATTCTAAATCAATAGCTGTTAAGTTGATATACTAATTAGCATAGAGTCTTACATACTTAATGGACTCTAAAATAATTCTTGTATTGTATATGCAAAACAAATATCTAAATAGAACAACTTGAAAAATATTAAGCCAATAAAACTTGCACAGATAAGTATTCCGTATGCATTATAAGCTTAGTTAAATTCGACTTCAAGTTTGGCCTCTGATCCAATTGCAAACTGCATGGTTATAAATCCATTTCGATTTCTTTCTTGTTTTCTTACCGATTTAGTTTATAAATAAACCTTTAGCTCAGTAATCTTATAAGCAATCAAAGGACATTATTTATGTATTTGCAATATCCATTCCTTAAGAAAACCCCAAATGGACATTTGTGTTTCTATCGATGTAAACTAATCCCCAAATATTAACGGAAAATTGATGCAGCTTGGATATCCGGAACTCGAACCCTCCGCTACCAGGAGCAGCTCTCTTTGTGCAGTCTCATCGGACCGCACAACAATCGCTCTCCAAGGACCTGCACTTGCCGCAGCCAAAGATGCCATTGTGTTTGCGCCTTTTAGCATGTCCATGGCAATTTGTTTCCATTTCGGTTTCCTTATCGCCTTATGGCCATCGCCAAATTGTTTTCCCTGCCACGCAGTGCATTAGCATCCCGGCGAATGGGAGTGGCGATGGAAAGGGAGCGGAGATGTCGTCATTGATCCGCCGATAGCCATCAAAACGCAGCCACCCTGTCCCGGAGCAGCGCGCTGCTAATGATGCCGGGGTCCTTACTAGGTTTCAGCCTAGTCCTCATCCCTGCCAGAGTCCTGGAAATTGAATGCAGCTTAGCTGGCTCACCCGCTGCGTATTTGCGCCTTTGCCACACAACGGAATAACAGAAAAGCGGACCCATGCGGCCCAGAAAATAATGATTATTGTAAAGATAAATCCCGACACCTCCAACAAAGCTGCACAAATGACAAACGCCGGCTTAGCAGCTGAAGTTCTACTGAAATTCTATTCATAGAAATGAAAAAATATAGTAGTGGGTTTTTACTGTGACTCAAAAGACGAAGCAACTCTTAACTTAACTCTTTTTAAGTCTAGGATATCACGCGATGCTTTCTTTTAATCTTCTTTAAAAATACTTTTTCAAAGATAAGAAAAATGTACTCTTTTATACTTTTTAAACTCATATTGAAACACCATTTTTGAGTTTGAAGATCTCGTGTGTCTTTCCAAGTCTTAGATGCCTAATTCCACGTGGCGGATCCAGCATCTTCGGCACCTTTACACCCTTGCCTCGTAACGGAAAATGTCAGTCAGTCAGTTAGGCATTTCGGAGGTATAAAGCATTTTCCCTCGACTCTTGCCGGTTCATTCAACTAAATAATTTGAGTGGCATTCATGCAGGTCCACTGGCCCACAGCTCGCAGCTCGCAGCTCGCTGCTAACAGCTCATGTTTCAGGATTGCCGGTCCTGGCTGACTGCTGCTGCCGCCTCGCCGCCGTTGGTACATTTGTTTTGTAATTGTGTGGCAGGTGACGGGCAATCTTCCATTGTTCGGGCTCCGTGCTCCGTACTCCGTATTCCGGAGTTCAGTCTCTACTTGAACTCACCCCATGTCGAATCGTAAGGGCGCAAAATGCCCCCTACAATAAAAACAAGCTGCAGTGCACACACACACAGGGCCATTCGCTTTATGTGCACTGCAATATACAATATTTATTTGAATTTAAGTCCTTTGTTTGGGATCTCAAATCCGCACACACAGAACCATAGAGATTCTCGCATTGAGTCCCGGGGTTGTTTGCTTTGGCTACTTTTTCTTTTGACTTTACCCTCTTCCCGTCCCGATTGATTTCAGTTTTCTGCTCCGTTTTGATCGTCAACTTTATTTGCAAAAATAAATCTCTATGGCTTTACATCGAATTTCAATCTTATCACGGTAAAGTTCTGGCCCTGACTAGCTCGCTTTCCTTGCATTGCAATAACTGATATAGAGACTCTGGCTTAACCTACATAAGTGGTCCATCGATCGTACGATTCTTACGGCTAATACCTGGTACATATCGGAGTAGCTTAGGTCTAGGCTTACGTCTACGATGGCAAGGTACGTATCCGCTTAGGCTAAATGGACAACCGATTTGTACTACATAGTCGAGATGATGTGGAATATGCTGAGAAGAAGAGTGCTTTATATCGGACCAAGCACTCTTGGTTCAGATATTCCACTGAGATCCGCAAATAAAGAAACCAATTTAATTATATAAAGGAGACTTCTGAAAGTGATTAAGAAATCTGTTCCAAAACAGTTTCAGAAGTCCCCTTAGGTTGGTTATTAAAAAGTCATTGGTTTATCCTTTGCAGATCCCTCTATAACACGGCACTCAACCGAGTGCAATGATTAGCATTGACTTGGAATTGGGTCTTTCACTTCCAACAGAATGATAAATCTTTGCATTCAGTTGAGCCCCTCACTTACTACCAATATCAACTGATTGTGCGAGACTCGAGAAAAGTGAGGCAGAAAAATCCTGAGATGAAACGTGCAACTTATTGAGGATTAACTAAAGCCTAAATAGGTAGCAGGATTATCTTCGAGGGATTCCTATACGTCAGTTTCCTGCAAGCCCGCGCTATCCTCGAACATATCACGCTGAAAAAAACCCTAGATCGCAGCTCTGGCCCCCAAAACTGTGCTACACCTGCGGGGCGAACTGCTTATAGCTGTGGGGATGTGGAATGGCGTGGGCATGGGCGTGCCCAAGGGTTCCCTGGTCCTCTGGATAGTCCTTCCACGGCGGCGTCTGGTTGTAGAAGCTGCTCTGCTGATGAATCCCCGACTCCGCGCTCGCCGGCTGGATATTGGCAGCTGCCTCGAAGCTGCCCCGGAAGAGATCGTACTTCTCCTGCGAGAACTGCTGCGGGGGACTGGAGTCCTGTTTAGGCATGTGCTGGATGGGCTCTGGCTGTTGGTGCTGGTGCTGCTGCTGGTGGTGATAGAACCGCATGCTGCCGGTAAAGTCGAAGCCTGGCGGATGCTGCGGGTAGTCCATGCCCTGCTGGTAGGGCCCGCCCCCCATTGGCGGCTGGTGCTCTGCAGGGTGCGGATTCTGGACCAGAGGCGTGGCTCCCTGGCCATACGGGAACATCCTACCGCAACCGAACATGGGAAAGGGCTGGGGATTCACGAAGAGGGCGTCGAAGAGCTCCTTAGTGATCCGCTCGCCGCTCAGCGTGAAGTTCTGCAGCTTCTCTAGGTCCAGGTTGATCGTGCCGCCGCTCTCCAGCACCTGCTCCAGCGCAAAGATATAGTTGTGGGCAAAGCGCAGGATCTCGATCTTAGTCAGCTTCGTCTCCTCGGGCAGCGACGGCAGCGTCACCCGCAGCCGTTCCAGGGCGTCGTTCAGCGTGTGCATCCGGTTGCGCTCCCGATCGTTGGCCTTCATCCGGCGGAAGCGCTTGATCCGCACCACCTGGGTGGGGCTTCGCGAGCGCGTCACCCGGTTCTTGCCGACGGCATATTTGCGCTTCTGGCGTGGCGCATCCGGATCTTCGGGCGACTTCACCGGCGTGCTGGTCAGCGACGGCTCGAAGCCTCCGTTCGGGGCACGACTGTTCAGGTGCTCTACCAACGTCCTGCCGCTCCGCGTGCTGTGGTTGCTGCTCGTGTCCAGCAGGCCCACGAATCCCGCAGCGGCCGCTGGCGGTGAGCTGAGTGGCGCGCCATCCCAGGCTCCGGAATACGGCAATTGCGGCGCCAGAGGATTGGGCGCCGCCTCGTCGAAGTCCAAGCGCCGGCGGGAACTCAGCTGGGCCTCCGTCTCGAAGCTCTTCTCGTAGCCACTGTCAAAGGAGGCGTCATCGTCGTCCTCGTCGAACTCGAAGGACTGTGATCCCACGCTGTAGGCATTGTAGCAGGCTGCCATGATCTCTGGAGTGTTGTGTGTATGTCCCGTGAGTCCTGAGAATCCTTCGAGACTCACTCTGCGCGCATTTCCGATTTCCGCTTTGAGAGTCTGACACAAGTTGAGAGTTCGTTTCTTCGCGTGCCCGCACCAACTGAAAGCTGGCCAGGAGTGCGCACCGGTTTTATGTGCCCGGCCCGGCCATTAAGCCCGCTGATTTGCCTCCGAGCTCTGTACCGCCAGCAACCCTCGGCGCATTGTCGTCGGTCGTGGCGGCGCCATGGCGCACAGCACAGGGTATAAATCCCAACAGATATGCGCTGTGATTGTCGCCCGGGGGTGGCTTTTACTCACACACATACCCTTGAACAACGCACAGAGCTCTCGCGGGGAGTTGGAGTCGGTAGCGGAGTCAGAGTCGGAGTAGATTCGTTCTGGCAGACGGCGCTACCAGTCAAAATACGAGCATTATTCACGCTCTGGCGGCGAGCGGCGTTCTCTAAGCCAATCGGAAGGATGTCTGAGCCCGAGGATCAGTTATGAGGCCCAAGCGGAGCACCATCAAGGTCTGCATATTTTCTATACCCTTTTAAAAGGTTGTTGTAATTATTCATATACATAATATCTCAAAGATTGACACAGTGTTAGCTATCAAATTTGGTTGATTTTGTTATGATTTATGACTATCTCGACTGAAAATCAGTATATTTGTTTAATGATATGCAATATATGCATAAGACTGTCTGCCAGCTTAAGGTTTTTAGGACAATATAAATAAACGAAATAATAATTAAATGTGGAATAATGTTCGAAATACTTACAATATCAAGGAAGGAAGCTATCTTTCGGGACGAATTTGAAATCGATCATTTACTTTATTTCGAATTTTTTTTTGTGATAGTTTTTTTTAGGTTAACAATGTATCATATTAATTTAAACATTTAATCAATTTAATATATTTTTTTGCTTAATAATTTTAATAAATAATTTTAAAGCAGACTTGGTTGGATGACTCTGCCGTTAATGCTTATCACAAATTAATATATGATATATAGGGTCGGCAATAACTCCTTCAATTATAATAAAAGTAGAATAATGAAGAGCTCATGATCGCTATTAATCTGATTAGATTATGGTTAATGCATTGTTTAAAGGTTTACGGAAATTTAAAAGCGAAACATTGAAATAGCTAAACAGTTTAAAACTTACAATATATGTATATATCTAACTTTTAAGAGATAATTGATTTTATTAATAAAAATATCAAAAACAAAAAAAATAAATAAATAAAAACATTTTGAGACTTGTTTAAATTAAAAATTTTAATTCAATATTAATAGTATATGGTTAAAACTACCATTTGTGAAACATATATATTTAAAAATAACCATTAATTTTCCTTTATTACCAAGTGTAGAGTATACAAGATAAGGTTCGTGGTTCAAAATAAATTGTTATTTTATTTTATCACAACAAAAAACTTGCGTGGGCTTAAAGCGATTGCAATTCAAACGATTCAATTACGCGCAACTCTTTCGTTTTCGCCACTAAACCGCAATAATCGTTTAGGGCTTACGCCTGTCGCGTACCGGGTTAGTGGCACGTGGCCAGGACACCGCCACCGCCACAGCTTCCGAAAAAGCAACATGTGTACTCTGCCTCAGAAGACCGTCACTCCTCCAATTCATTTTTCTGATGGGATAGCCAGGCGTTGGCACGTGCCCGTGGTCGTAGCGGCTGCTCAAGTGGCCAAGTGTGCCGGGGCTTCTATCTGTCTGCTGAAAGAAGAAGGAGCTGCCAAAGGAGTTTCAGTTTCAATGCGGGTGACACGTGCGGAGTTGTTATGATAGCCGGCAATCGCCGCAAATTGCCAACACGCGGTGCCCCTCAAGAGGGCTAATTGAGTAATTGAGTAAAATATATGTCAGATTTAAGGACTACACCTAAGCGCAAGGCTAATGGCTTTTTATTAACTTGAGAAATCTCACGCAGTATACAAAAAATAAGTATAAGAAATAATTATTCGTTTTTAGAAACTCGTTCAGATCTTTGAGTTCGACTTAATTTCTAAATATGGCTTAGTGTATTTTGCAAATACAACACAATTATTAGCTGCCTAAGCTTCGTTTTCACTCGATTTAGATTAATCAAACAGATTTATGTAATACAAAGAGTAAAGTTTAACTGAGCAAAAATTAATTCTAGGTTTTACAGTAACAGCTAGTTAGCTTGTTTATTATTTTTTTCAGCTTCCTGCTCGGTATTGCTACCCCAAAAAAACCCTCGCTTATTGATACATGTTTGTATATATTGCCACCAAAATTCACACCATCACGGCCACGTGTCGCAGGCGGCGTTCTTCCTTGTTCAAGAGCTCCTCCGACGCGTGTGCCTAGTTTCGTTTTTTACAGAACCACAATGCCTATCAATTAGGCAGTTAATTGAAGAGCGGATGCGTTTGCGTTTTTCATTGAAGAGTATTTTTCGATGGCCTAAGGGTATCGTCGTCCTCGTCACAGTCCAAATACAAGCCCTGGAGCCAGGGACTTGGACAAACAGATGTACATGTATATAATTTCATCAGAATCAAAGTCCAGCCAACGCAAATACTCGTACCGGCACATAGCCCCGAGCTAATTGCATTCTAACAAGCGAGACAAACTCGATTTTCCGAGCCGCTGTTTCCCGTCCTTTTCTCCCTCTTTCTCTCTTTTTTCTCTCAATGTTTCTCCACCATATTTCTCTCGGTGTGCAACCCCTCGTCTGCATTCGTTACGAGCACGTAAGACTGCGCCTCCGGGTAGGAAGCCTGCTTGATTCGTTTTAGATGGGAACGATCTCCTCCTCGTACAGCGGGTCCATCTCCAGCGCCGAGAACTGGTGCATAGGCTGGCCAGCTGCTGGCACGGGTGAATTGGAGGATAGCGAGTCCGAGGACAGCTCGATCACATCCGGTGAATAGCTGAGTGTGTCTCGCGGAGCTTTTATAGTTTGTGTCTTACACCTCGGCCCGGCGCCTCGTTCTCGTCCGCGTCCGCGCCTTCTCACCACCACCACAGAGTGGGGCACTTCCTCCAGATCCGTTGATGAGTCCGATGTTATGTGCTTGAAGAGCGGCTTTATGTCAACGATGCGAGGCGGAGGTGATGGCGATACCGAATCGGACGTGATGTGCACGAATTTCTTAAAGCGCCTCCTGCTCGACTTCTGGGCATCTGAGCTGTGGGTGGACGCAGTGCTATCCTCGGTGTGGGAGCGGCTGCCTATGATCCGGCGCCGCTTGGACTGGGTCTGCTCTCGGCAGAAGTCCACCAGATTGGTGCGCTTGACCCGCACCCGAACTCCGCGCAGCTTCTCAATGTCCTGGACAGTAAGCATTTTCAGGCACACACGAATCGGTCTGGTAAGGCACTCGTTAATGAGGTGCTCCCTTGCCTTCTTCTCATCAGGAGTTTCGTTTGGGGGCACCAATGTATACAAGGCCTTGCCAATGGGCTCCAGCTTGTGCTCCGGCTCCTGAGCAATGTCGTCGCACTTTGTCTCCTCCGCCGTGTCTGTTTCCGTTCCGGTTTCCGAGGTGGATTTGCTGGGTAGAGTGGCTTGCTGAGGCTCTTCGATTGGCGGTGGTTCTTTTTCTGGATGATTTGTGTCCTGGGCTTGTGGTTCCCAAGAATCTGGCTTTACTTGTGAGCTTACTGTCTCTTTCGCACTTTCCATGAGCGCCTCTACTGTTTGCTTGTTTTCCTCTGGCTCCTCGGTTTGCTGTGTGGTTTTCGGGGAACTCTCGGTTAGCTGTCTTGCATCCAAAGGCTCAGTAGTTAGCAGGCTCTCCTCGTTTACCTGTGACTCCTCCGTTGATTGATTATCTTCAATGAGCTCCTCTTTAATCTGTCGCGTGTCCACAGATGACTCTCCTAGCTCCTCCAGGGGCTGCTCAGTCTGTGGTGCTGTCTCAGGGCTCGCATTCTCAACCAGTTGTCCATTAGGTCCCAGCGGCTGCTCTGTCAACCCGACCTTATTCGCTTCTGTGGGCTGCAACACTTGGTTCTCCAAGGTAAGTTTAGGAACAGGCGGGAGGGGCTGCGTAGCTAGCTCTTTACTTACACCGGACAACAAGTCGTCGCTTGGCTCCTCCTCGTTAAAGTAGTGCGTGGCCATCGACGAGGCTTCGGAGGCGATGCTTTCCGTTTCAGAGCCCGTGCGCGTAGTCCTTCTGGTTGGTTGTGGCTCCACCGGGGGCACCTTCGCTGCCACGGTCTCCTTTAACGATTTCCAGCTTTTGAACTTGCTGAGCACGGAGCTGCACTCCATGAGGCTGTTGCCCTCGCTGGCCACGTTCTGGAGTTCCTCCTTTTCAAAGCTCCAGATGTCGGCGAAGGCCTTGAAGCCGCCGGTTTCGTTGCTGAACTTGGTGCGAGCCTCCAGCAAGTCGCCAATCGTACGCTTCTCATCACTAGTTGCGGTGGCCTCCTCTGCTGACGGGGGTCTCGATGGCTCGGTCTCCATCTCCTGCTTGACCTCCATTGTTGACTGTGGGTAACCCCTGAACTCATCAGACAAGGCTGGAGAACTGGAACGTCGGCCGCAGCGAACACTGCGATCCATGTCGGACAACATGGCATTGGCCACCATGGCCGCAGCCCTGATCCGTTTCCGGCGGCCATTGCCCGTGTAGTAAGCCTCCGAGTCGCTGGAGGCCGCCTCCTCCTCTTCGTCTTCCGAGAACACTGAGATCGGGATGAAAAGAAAACATGGCTTATATCAAACTAAAGGCCTTTTTTGAATAAGAAAGCTAACTTCGGCGCGCCAAAGATTGTATATCCTTGCAGTTGGATCATTAACAATCGATCCAAAACTAACAGATCGTATAAATTAAAATTTTTCAGATTTGAACAATTTAATATAAGTTAAATTTTAAATATATATGTTAAACAAAAGCAAAGTATTAAATACATACTTTCATTATATTTCCCAATGTAAGTTACAGTCTTACAGAAAAATTTCAACATTCTCTACATTTACCGATCTTTCCTATGATAACTTAATTATATAGTCGCCCACTTTTCATAAAATTAAAACTGAATTCATAATTCTGTCATAGAGTAGATGAAAATAATATGAAATACATTGAAGCTTTACATTTTTTCCCAACAATTCTCAGATTGTTCCTATGGCAGCTATATTATGCATATAACATATAGTGACATATAATATATAGTAGTGATAAAAGTCAAAAGACTTTCTGCTAAGTTTCATTCAAATAGCTACAAAACTGAGGGACTAGTTTGCGTATAAGCAGACTGATGGACACGGATCAGGAATATATATACTTTACAGGTTCTTCGTTGCAAACTTCTGACTAAAATTAGAATAACCTGCAAGGGTATAAAATGAAGAAACCCCTCCTTACCTTCATCCCAGAACTTGCGCGTGGGACGACGCTTCTTCTGCTGCTTGGCCTTCACGTCCTCCTCCTCCTTAACTGTGGAAATCTGCTCTGGTTCCTCCTCAGGCTCCGGAAGATTGGCCGCGTTCTCGTAGCCCTCCTCGATGGTGCCGTAGTCCAACTGCGGTCTGTCCCGGTACTTGGCGTAGTCTATCTTCAGGTACTCCAAGCGGTCGCTGGCCTCGGCCATGTTGAGGGCCACGAACTTGTTCTTGAGGTCGCGACTCTTCAGCAGCGCATGGCAGCGCTCGTGCAGGGTGTACCAGTCCAACGCCCAGGAGTAGCGCTTGTTGCGCGGCTGGAAGACCACCGTCAGCAGGTCCTTGATCATGCTGGGCGGCAGGCGCAGCGCCTGCAGGGCCTTGTAGATGGGATCGTAGTCGCCCACGGGGGCATTGTGGTTGGTCACGGTCACGATCTCGTCCACGTCGATGGTAGAGCTTAGGAGTTCGTATTTTATGGTCTGCGATGGCGCCGCCGCCGGGGTCCAATGGTCCTCCTCTTGGCGCTTTTTCTTAATGCGCGAGCACCGCCGGACCTCGTTGTAGTTGGCCGCTATGGGATTCAGGTAAAAGGCCGTCAGCCAAAACTCGGCCTCCATGAATCCGTGGTCGGAAAAGACCTTCGCCAGGTCGGCATAGTTCTGCGACATCTTCTGCTCCAGATTGAGCATGAACTCGGTGGTCAGGCCGGGATGATAGCGCCAGATTTCAATGGCATTTAGCTGCTGCCCAATGATCTTCAGCAGGATGGCTATTTTGGCAAACTTCCAGCCGCTAAATTCCTGTGAAACAGCAGCTTTATTAGGGACTGTTGCGTTAACTGACGCCAAGCTGTCTTACCCGCTCCGCCAGCAGTTTGTAGACAAAGTCTAGGATCTCCTCGTTGTTCGGCACACTCTGGAACACCGGGTCTATCTGCCTGTCCTGCTCCTCGTCCGACTCGGGCGGCAGGGGCTTCTCGTCGTCGTCACAGTTCTTGTAGTTGCCAATGTTGCTGGCTCGGTTGCCCTTGCAGATCTGCTGCTGGTAGTTGATGTTAAGCTTCACCACCTGCGGTTGGAAGTGGCTGTTCCGCTGGTTCTCCAGCTTCTTCAGCTCCTCCAGGAGGAAGCGCTCGCTGCTCTCCCGTTCCGCCACGTAGCGGTGCATGAGCTCCTTGAACTGCGACGAGTGCTCCAGGAAGTCGTGCTCGTTGAGGGCCATCAGTTCCACCAGCTGGTTGCCCAAGACATAGCTGGTGTAGGCCTCTAGCATGACGGCGAACGAGGTGACCAGATTGAGCTTGAACTTCTTGAAGCTAATCTGCTCAAAGAACCCGGTTTTCCCCATCCGGAGTCGCACACACACCTGGGCAATGAGGCGGGCTGGCGTAAAGTGGGTGTCCTCGGAGACGGGAGAACGCTCCTGCATGCTCTGGGCATAGAACCGGATGTTGTACATCTAAAGAGGACCAGGATTATAAGATGAGATTGTGCTTACATGTGGCGTAAAGGAAAGTCTTCTTACCAAGTTGTCAATGGCATAGCCCCGATTTTCGTCCATCACAAAGACAGTCAATAGGTAGAGATGCCCCACCAAGGCAATCGAGGATTTGTCTCCTTCTAAGGCCTCGAATGTGACGTGTTCATTGGCCTTCAGCCAGGCGGCCAGCATGCGCAGGGACAGCTGCTTGACCGCCTCAAAGTTGCCGGCATTAAAAAGCTGCATGAGGCGCAGCAGTATCAGATTTAGGCCATCATCCTTCAGGAAATTGATATCTACAAGGAAAAACCTGGATTCAGTGGGATTCTAGGCATGGAGTTAGACCAGGAGTAAGGGGTTGGAGTATTACCCTCAATTGAGGCCACTGCCACTGCATGCTCGATGGCGTGATGCTTGTTCTTGCGGAGGTTGAGGAAAAGCTGCTGCAGGTACGGCACACTCCAGGGACTCGTCTGGAACCTGAGCACGTAGGCCCAGTTGATATTGGCCAACTCCTCAATACGGTAGAAAGCCGGCACCGCCTTGGTGAGGCTGTAAAGCAACATGTGCTTGAGGCCCTCGGAGCAGGTGATCCACTCCTGGCTGAACCACACTTGCAGCGAGTGGTGGGCCAGCACAAGGACGAGGTGGCGCAGCGCCGGCTCCTTGAAGGCGCCCACATCCCGGCTGGGCACCCGGCACACCTCCCAGCCGTAGATTAGCTGCGCCAGCCGGTCGTTGCCCATAAGCTCGAACACATCCATGTCGCAGTGTCCGTTGCAGAAAACAAACATTTGCTGCCAGTTTTAAAGTTCTTATTAGAAAAAGTTCTTATTTTGGTTAATAAATAGCAATTGCTCACCGCCGAGAACTCGTCGTAATTCAGTTGCTCGGCGCAGGACAGGAACTTTTCCACGTCGTGCACATCCTGTGGGAAAATTATCTCCATCCTTCAGTCCTAATGCATGTCACTAGTCCGTAAAAAAGAATATTTAATCTTCGGCGCAGTTTGTTTAGAAAATAATTTATTTTGTTCTTAAGCAGTGTGACCAGTGATGAAGATTCAGCTTGTCCCTAAAAAATCTCGTGGTGCCAGAGCTATCGTTTATAAGCGACCAGCGTTGCCAGACTTCGAGCTCAGTCTGTCACAAAGAACCGCCACATTTGAATTTGAGTGCAAGAATCGTATTCATTATTTCTTCTGATAAAATAACAAAACAATAGAAAAAAGTACTTTAAAAAAATTAACCAAATTCCAGTTTGTATTTTTAAAATTTTTCGTTTTTTATAGACTAATAGCTAACAGCTAATAGATAAAGGTGTGAGATATTTTCACCTCTACCCAATAAAAAAGGTAGTAAAAATTGGGCGCTTCTTTCGGGGCTTTAACGAAATTGCTTGTAAAAAAAACCTATATAGTTTTGGCATAATTTCACTTTAGCTTAGCCTTGACCCTCGGAAATTGTATGTTCCCATGGCTTCCTTCCTGCCCTTTTGTTGGCCAGATGGCATATGCAAAGTGCAAACAAATTATTATTAGCTGCCAACAGCGCCAGCTACATCATCTTCACAATGGAATCGCCAGGGGATTCCCATTCAACTGTGGCACTCGGGCTGGAGGCGAGCGGAGTCCTCGCCAGGGCGGGTCTTCGCTGCACTCTGGCATGGTGCAACAGTCGCAGTTCCGCCTTAAAGTCAAACCCACTTAATTCACTTTGTCACCATGCAAATGAAACATTAGTGGTGACGTACTGGAATGGATCGCTCAAAGGTCGCAATCGGATGCCTGCAATTAGGCCAGACACGTAAAAGGAAATGATTTACAATCGTTGTTGCTCCCGTTGATGAGCAGCTGCAGTCACCACTCCCCCCTAAAATATACAGAGAAAAATACCCACTATTTAGTGCACTTGGATAAAAAGGAAATAATAAATTTCTGTAATATAATCTTCAATATATAAAATTTAAGAACCTAAAGTAACACTTATATTTTGTATATTTACATTGTGCTTATAGCTTGTGACGCTTGTCGGTGAAATATTGATTCGTGTTGAACAATTCCGCCAGTATTTAAATTAAAAATGTTTTGTTTTTAAATCTTTAATTAAAAAACCCGATTATATTTTGTACAATTTACATTCATTGGTGTCTCATCAGTATATGCTATGCTAAAACAACCAAAATATCAGATAATTATGTACATATTTCATAAGGTATAACTATAACTACATACATCAAGCATAAAATAAGTTAATAATATTCTTATAAACCTTTTCAATTCCAATAAAAATTGGTATTTTAAACAATTTTCTTCGATGAGAACTAAATCTAGTTTTTTCCAATAATAAATTCCACAATCGATCAAACTTCTTGCCGTGTTGCGGAGAAACGGACACATGTAGCTGTCAGTGGTGCTGAGAGTCCGCAGCGATTTATCAGGAGCCAAATCAATTAGTAACTACGTAGCTTATCGCCGACCGATGGGGCTGGGGCTGGGACCAGGGTTAGGGTTAGGGGGTTGGGTGGCATGTCCCATTCATTATACGCACCACCGGCAGAGGAGTGTCATAAATATTCCCATCATCGTTTATTCGGCGAGCAGCCATCAAATGGCCGCAAATGAAAACCTGTTGATGTCCCCCCGAGCACACTTGGATACATATACCGAGTCGTACAGGGGCGACGGGACGCCTTGCGACGCTTGTAATTGAAGAAGCTTCTTTGGCTCGTTTTTTAGCAACGAAACGGGAGGCAGCCGCCCGATATCGCCATAAATATTCATGAAGCACTAAAAGGGTTCTCGTCCGGATGCTTAGGTCCTGTAGCGACACCCGCCCACAATGGAAGGTGCTGGAATTGTGTCGTATTTGCCTGGTCAATTGCCATCGGCGGTGACAAAGAAATGCAATATGCAATATGCTCCTCTGCGTCCCATTTGCTCCATTGTAAGCGCCTGAGTGTGGAGTGGAGTGTTTAATTTTAAATGCCCCAAGGAGGGCGCATGTACCTGAATTTGAATGAGTCCAAGGCTTCGGCTCCCCGGGGGCCCGGGATCTGGACTGGGCAGGGGCACGGTGAATAAACAATCGCGCATGTGTGCCATACAAACGCCCCGCTAAGTAGGCAACACAACTCACTTTTCGGCCACTTCCGTTGCACAAACGGCGACAAGCGGATATCCCCTGCCGAAGTGCGTGCGTGCGCAGTCCGGCACACACACGAAGCTCCGTTCGTGCGGGCTCATAGATTCCCGACTCGCTTCCGTTTTGATTTATAAGCGACCGCCGCACCGGGCTCCGAATC
>JAEIIJ010014081.1:0-38280 GCA_018904815.1 Drosophila ogumai | reverse complement strand
TTTCTTTATTTTGTAACTATATAAATCACAATTTAACTCATACATAGGGTATTATGTTTCACTATATTTTCCTTTTAATTAAAAACATTCAACATAAACTTAGTTTTTCATATAAAAACCATCTTCCTTTTATTTGTTTACTTATTTTCTTCATAAAAATGTACTAACAGAGCCTTGTTAAATTACAGACTATTAAAGTTATCCAGAGTTTTGGAACACGCTAACTTCAATTAAGTTAAAATAAAGCTTGTACTCGTAAAAATTCCAATGTCAATGCAAACTTCATAAATCAGTCGGAGTAATTTCGTTTCCTTTGAAAATTCTTGGAAAAAAGGCGGCAAACTATTCCCGACTCCCACCCAAAACTCTTCCATCGACTAAATTCTTTGCTGGCTACGTGTCTATTTTCCGAAGGGGTCGGTTCTTGTACCCCTTTTGGTGCTACCCGCACCCACACCCCCCAGAAGATGGGCGGGTCAGTAGTTGACGCTGTTGTTTTCATAAGTTGTTGCCATTGTGTTGGCCGCTGGTGCATTTGTTTTGGCATGTTTATTGCACTGTCAACGGCAATGCATGAAAAGTTTTAGTTAGCCAAGTTGAGTTGTTGCTGGTGACAAACCCTCTGCGTGCAGGAGTCGTATTTGCTCCCCGGGAGTCCTGCATTTTGGCCCTCCCCCCAACTCCCTCAACTTTCCCGAACCGTAACTGTTAATGTGTTTGAAGTCAAATTGTTGGCAGTCACGTGACCAGCAGCAGCAGCAGCAGCAGCAGGAGAACAACTTTATCCATGATTAATCAGTTGCATTTAAATGTGCATGATATCCTGGGCGGGGCCTAGTCCTCCGGTGACACACACTGCAGTCACCTCCTGGCTCCCCTGGCCAAGCTCGAGTGCCCACATCCGGCCGGCAGATGGGCCACCGGCTTTTGATTAATTCAATGCATTCAAATTTTAACTACAACTTCATTCCGCTTTATGGCGCCGGGCAACAAATCGCCGTGCGTTAATTAATTTTAATAACCATCTTTATTCCACACATAACAGCTGGCCAAGTCACGCGTGTGCTCCCGGCAGCCCTAACTGTGCCATCGTAAATGTTTAATGGCAAAACACTTAGTTGGCCAAAGTGGAGAGCTTTGGTAGCGCAACAAACGTATGCGTTTGCAAACGGAATTAAGGTGAAAAATAAAAAGAATTGTATACAGGAATTGCTGCATAAATAATAATGCCAGCAAATGGTTTATTTCTATTCCTAGAAATGTCGCTATTTGTATTTGAAAATTTCATTAAAAAAAAGATACTGTAAAGTAGAAGGAGGGGATGTCTTAATTAATTAAATTATTAATTATTTAAAAAAAAAAATATAAAATATAAATTCTAAAGTAAAATGTTAAATGTTAAATAATAATGCCAGCAAATGGTTTATTTCTATTCCTAGAAATGGCTTTATTGTATTTAAAAGTTTCATTAAAAAAAAGATACTGTAAAGTAGGAGGGGATGTCATAATTAATAAAATTATTAATTAATTTAAAAAAATATAATGTAAATTCTAAAGTAAAATGTTAAATCTAATCCCAAAACCCACATTTAATCAAGGCTTCAACCGGAAATGAGGGTACCATGGACTTACCTGTCAGTCATTTTCCCAGGAAATACACACTCTTCGAAGTCAAATTCTGCATCGCAGATATGACTACGCATAATCGTAACATACGAAAATTATTTGGCTTCACCTTCGGTGCCACCCTTATGTCATAAGGAGCAAATGGGCTTCTTTTCAAAAGGGGGTTTTCCCTTTGCGTTCCCGTTCCGAGAATCGCTTTCCCTTTGAATTCATTCCTTTTGTGGCGCTGTGTAGGGCAGCAGTGTATTGTAAATATTCATTACATGTGTGCAGCAAATTTTAATTTTTTCGCAAAACTGCAAAACCATAAGAGGGTGGCGCACACACACACACACTTTCCATACACTCACTGTGGGTCCCCTTGAGGGCCGAGGGTTGGGTCTGAGTGCACGACATTCATTGTGCTTAATGAACACTCGCATCCATTACGCTTGCATTATGTACATATGTAATGTCATAAATAATCAACAAAAAACGTGCGCAGCGAAAACCATAAAAAATTTGCCAATATTGCTTAAAATACCGGCGGCAACAGATGCCAGAAATTCGCTATGCCCTGGCCATGTGGTTATTCTATTTATGCCAAATTCTATTTTGGTCTTGCGGTATAAAAATAATATTATCTACTTTGTGGGTTGTTTCGATGTTGCCATGCAAGTTTTTAACTTGATGAAATATTGATTAAAATTAGCTGGGATATTTTTTATATAAATTATTAATAAATTCTTTAAATTCAGGGATTAAATAAAATTAAAGAGATACGCTTAATATATATTTTTTTATATGAGAATATTCCAGCTAAAATATATAATAATAAAAATAATTAAAATCAAATAAATGACATAATAAAATAAAATACAAACATTTAGCCATAATGGATATTAAACAAGAAATTAATCAAATAAACCCTAAAAAATATATATATAAAAAAGCGTAAATCAACAAATACCTTCCAAATAACCCACCTCTTTGCTGTGAAAATATTTACCTATTTTCTGCGATTTTAGTACTTGAAATACACAAAAAAAAAAGGTCACCCCATCAACCCTTTCAGCATGTTTTGTTTGTTTGAACAAACGTGATCTATAGACAACACAAAAATATATATAAATAAAAAACAGTTGTATCTCATACATCAAGGCTTTCTGGTACGCTTTCTCCTTAGAGAGATCCCAATCGAGAGCGGTTCGCCAAGAAGAACAACCCTTTTCACGCTGTTAACCAACTATCTGTGACCCTCGCCGGGTGTCACCCTCCGCGGAGTTGAAAACCCCGAGCTCTGGCAGGGATCGGGCATACCTGCCGCGCTCGTAACCCCGCCATTAATACTCATTAGTAGCCGAGGTTCGGCGTGTGCCTTTATCAGCCATTTAGCCACTTTGTGTAATCCCAGGCACCCAGGGAGCGGGGAGCGGGAAGCGGGGAGCTCAACAACCGCAACAATATGCGTGTTTATTTGGGTGTGGGTTTGGCTCAACTTTTCTTTTTTTTGTCTATACTCTTAATAATATTAAAAAATACACCCAGGGGGACAGCGATTCGGTTTGTTTGGTTAGTTTCGTCGGCGGCGGTGGTTGGTGCTGTATCTGACCAGACGCATAAATTTCCTTTGTTTAAACCCCCAAGACAATTAGAGGCACGGCAGGGAAAATACAACCAGAACCGGGTGGAATGGTTCATGGGGAAGTGCAAAAATCGTTTTATATCCATTGAGAAAGACAATATAACAAAACACATACAATGCCAGTGACATGCGACGTTTCTCGAGAGTGATAAATGATGTTGCCTGTTACTTCGTTACTTGCATTGGCTCTTTGAGGCACGTTTATTTGCGCTGTAAAATGGTTTAGCATTTTGCCTTATCCGTATCCCCATCCCCCTTGACTTCTGTACTTCCTTCTCTACCACTTCCTTTGCTTTTTTCCAGGCAAAATGAATTGCATGGCTTGTTTACTGTCATGTTAGCCAAACGAGTTGACAGTCGCAAGGCTCGCCGCTTGACGAGCTCCTAATACAAGTGGGAGCTACGTAGCAGGTTGAAGTAGCTGTAGGCCCCACGCACAATCTGTGAAAAAAACGTGAAGGATTAGAATCAAAGGCTGCATCCTTATCCGGAAGCCTACATCTATGAAGGTCCTTAGATTCAGATCGACCAACAGGGCGCGCATCCTCATCGGCCGCTGGGCATGCATCATCACAAAGAGCAGCATTCGCTGGACAGGTATCTCGAAGGTGTACCATTCGCAGGAGTAGTACGCCAAGGACAGTTCGTCGTGCTGCAGGAAAAAACCCAGAATTGAGAATCAAAAATCACATATGCAGAGAAAGGACCTAAAACGAAGTAAACAAGAATTGCCTGGAGTAAAGACAGAATAAATAAAACTGCGAAACGAGAATATTTTTCAATTGCTTAACTGATACGGCTTTATCCTGATTTTTTTTTCAAAGTTTACAAAAGGTAACATACCAGAAAAAACGAATTGAAATGGAAACTGAAATGATTCTTAAATGAAAAAAAGAGGTTTCGAAATCATTTAAAATGCTGCCCATGCAGTTATTCTTTGCGATAACCATTTAAATCAAATTAAATAATCGAATAATAGTCTAAGAATTAAATATATTAATTATACTCACACATTCAACAATTAAAGTTGCATGCCAATGGTACATCCACAGTATGCCAGCCATCACAAAAAGATAGATGAACATGAAGAAGTAGTCCATCTTGCTGGGCACCTAAGACATGCCATAAATGAATAAAATATATTAATTTAAAAATTTAGGTCCCCCCAGCTCACCCCCACTGTTAGGGCAAAGAAAAGAAAGCACATGAGCACCGAAAAGATCATGAAGTCGGCCATAACGGGCACACGAATCAGATTCTGCAATTCCTGAACAAACTTCCGAATCCTGAGCTGCTCCTCTACAAACTCCTTGCAGAGTTGCATTCGCCAGTGGCTCAGCTCACTGGGTGTCAGACGATCTATAACCAGATTGGGATTTAGTCTGGTGATCTAAAAATACAATAAAATTTATTAAAGAAAATATTATTTAATTTATAAATAAAAGATAAAGGATTACTTACATCCATTTCCCGCACTCGCTTATTGAGGATCTGCAGCTTGAGGTTCACATACTTCATGAGGCATGTTATGAAGGTATGCCACAGCGGGATGGTGGTGATGCCCAAGGCCAGGGCATACCAGGGTCCCAGATAACCAATCACAAAGCTATCGCAAAGTTCGCCAAAGGGAAAGAGCTGAAATAGCAAGATGGGCTGCTCCTCGCCCCGTTTAACCGCCGGCATATTGAACACCGTCTTGGGCAGGAAGAGAGTCCTGTAAAAGCAGTCTGAATAGGCTATCAGGCCAGCCACCACGGATGGCACCCAGAGGATCAGTGTAATGGTGCGGGTGTACACCTGCGTAATGGCCAGAAGCTCCAACTCCTGATCGTCGGCTTCGGTCATAAAGTTCTCAAGATCCGAGTGGACCAGGCGAAGAAGGGCAATAACTCCTAGGAAAGTTTCTGATTTTTTCATAATTCTTTCAAACCGATTCTCCAACTCACTATCCCGCTGCACATATGCATTCAAGGTGGCAATGGACACTGTGAAATACTGAACTGCAGTGGCACAACTCGTGGCTCCATCGATGAGCTTCTCGTAGCCGCGGAAAACCCGTCCTAGCATCAGGGCGCAGCTCAGCCAAATTGAGGCCGTGAAGACGGTGCAGCGAAGAAGGCTGAACCAGGCCTTCTTCTGATCCTCGGAGGCCACATAGCCATACCAGCGAAAGCAACTCAAATGGGTTTGAAAGATGGGAGTGTCGAAGGTCTTCCGCGAAAGGAGCAGTTCCTTAACTCTGAACATCTTAACTGTTTTGTTGGCACCTCGGCTTCCGAGGGAGCTTTTATAGGGACAAACGATAAAGGTGTCAAGTGGTTTAATTGGAGACCCGATTAAGTGCCAATAATTGTGGAATAATTGTCTCTGTTTACGGACAGGTGCTACGGTTCTGCATAGACGATTCGATAATGTACTGGCCAGAAGCAGCAGTTGGCCTTCAAATATTTTGTTGCCAACTTTGAAATTCGATTTGCATGTTACGCTCGTCCGCATCCCGAAAAACTTTGTCCACAGCAGAAATGTCAAACGTGTTTAGGCAGCGTTGCATGTGAGTGAAATTTGCCAACGAAATTTAACTTTTTGCCCAACTTTGTTTCGGGTGTTGAGAGTGTCCTCTTCCGGCCGGAGTGTAATCGGGTAATGGAAAACGAATAAATAAGGTAAAAAGGTCCTCGAGGCTTTAATAAAATTAATTTTTGATCACTGCCCGCCGTCAGGTGAACCAATTTGAGGAGCAGAGTCAATCAAGTGGTCAGATTGCGTTGTCAACTATCGACTGGCGATTGCTGACTGCCCTGTGTAACCTCACAAGGGGCCGGAGGTCTTTCCGGCAAATGGCATTCAAGAAAATCAAATAGGAGGATGAGAAGCAGGACCTAGACCCGAGGCAGGGATCGGAAAACGAGAATCTCGATTCGCTTTTGCATGTGACAATCATATGCAGGAGTTGAGTAATTCGCAAGAGCACTGGAATAAAACTATAGATATTTTATATATATTTACACAAACTAAAAAAGGCTTTAAAGAACTTTTGTAAACTATAATTTGTGCCTATTAAAACCCTTTTTTATGAGCCATTAAATAAAAACTGCCAAAATATCTATAACCAAATTTTTTAGGGTGTAAGCAGGGACACTCTCTCTCGCCTCGCCTCGCATCCAAAGGATATTGTATCTGTGAAGCACGAGTGTGTCGTCTATTTCACAATTTGCATTTAATATCCTTGTGTGAATAATTTACAAATGCAATAAACGTAAATGCGTCGGAGGAAACGCACTCAGACATGACTGGATGCGAACCCAATCCCAGTTCAGAACGAGCTCCCTGCTCCCTGCTTCGGGAAAATGGGTGGAAAAGCCCCAACACACGCATATTTGTATGTTGCATGTTGGCAACTGTCTCTGTGTTTGGATTCTGTGTTTGTGTTTTGCAAATGTGTAAATGCATTCGCAGCTCCTCGCATTTGTCTGTCTGCCGGCGTGAAATTTGCTGTAAGCAATAAGCCTGTGAGGATATTGAAAGTCACTCGTTTCTGGTATTTACTTATGCGTTTGTTTCATGTGTCCCATTGCCAAACGGAGGGGCAGGGGGGAGAGGCAGTATCTCTAGTGGCAGTATCCTGGCTGCAGGATTGGCTTGGCGCTTTTCACGCCACATTTGCGAAGCCGAGTAATCGGATATTAGCTCTTCGCCCCTTACTTATTGTTATGGCATATTTATTGGTACTCGCAATTGCATACGATGTTGCTTTCAGTTCTGCGGTAAACTGGCTGCTTTAACTGTCCTCCCATAAACCCCCTGACTATATACATGGGGATACGGATATCCAGAATGAGAGCTCGTGCGGTCTGACTGCATCTCCCCTGACATCTTTGTGGGTTTTGTGGCTGCCGCTCTGGAATGGCATCTCCATATTTACTACGATTGCGGTTCATTTACAAAGCCAAAAGTTCGGATAGAAAGCGGTTGCCATATTCCCATTTAACCGGGTTATTTAAAAGGGAATAATATATTGGGATTTAAATCGTTTCAAAGCTTGAAAGTTGCTGGAAATGCCAAATATTTTTTATTTTTACTATTTATATAGTAAAAGTATTTTATAAAATCGGATCCTTAATCCTCTGACCTAGCTTACCATCCATCATCCCACTAATATGACATCAGTTTACCATTATTTTCGCTTGAATCTCAGCCATAACTCCCAAAGAAGTCAAAACTATGCAACTTGGCGGATTGTTGGTGGCCATGAAATATCGCCATATTTAACCTCAAATCAAGTCTTTCAAAAGTTCATAAACTTAAAGCGCAGGGTGGAGTTTTCTTTTGGGGGCGCCAACCAGCCACTAAATTGTTTACACGCAATTTCATCAAAACAATAAATCATGCAGTTGAATCGGCACAACAAAGGCGGCGACAACGTCGACGTCCTGCTTTTCCGCTTCCCACCCACCGTAGACGACGTGACGTCAAGTTGACATTTGGTGAAAATCAAATCAAAAGCATTTTTCCGCACAGCGGAAGTGGCGCAAGTAGCAAGTCGAGTCAAACTTGGCAAACACACATTTATAACCCGGGGATATAGTAAGACCCACAAACACAGAAACATTCTAGGTGCACTGGGAATAATACTGTGTACTTTTAAGGAAAATGTTTTAAGTACTAAGTGAGCTTAAGTAACTTAAAATTAAGGAATTACTATAAACATGGTTTCCAGATTTAAATTAAGATTTAAAATATTTTCAGTCTTAAAACCATGATTTTACTTAAAATATCATAAATGTTTCCTTTGTAAAATATATTTTTACTAGGTTTTAAAATACTTGTTTGCCAAATATTTAATTTCGCCTCTTTTGAGCTCTTCTGGAATCTATAAAATCTCTTTTTTTTTGTAGTATATCCTGTGTACATAATGTCCTATATGTGGAGCATATATTTGTGCTGCCTGCTTGACGGCCGGGTCATCAATCGTGCGGCTGAAAGAAGGAGCAGCCAGGCAGCAGCTTCAGTTGCGCCATTTTATTTAATTTATAAGTATAACATTTAATATTAATTATACGCCACGTAAGCTCATTGCGCACCGCGCTGAAAAGCCAGGCCCTTAAATATGTACGAATGGTGTGCAGATGGGTGTGCGAAAGGAATGTGTATGAGTGTGTGTGTGTTTGTGGGGCAGGGACCCGAGCTTTTTATTTCACTCATTAACTATGCATGTTTGTTGGCACTGCAATGGCCACAATGGTCAACAGCGGTGGGCGTCCGAATGGGGCGTGCCAGGACAGAAACAGGAGCAGGAACCGAAAAGGGAGCAGGAGCAGAGGTAAGAGGAAGGATCCAGGAACCAGGAACAGCACCAGCAAATTCCCATTTTAACCCTTTTTGCACTTCTTCCTTGGCAATGCGCAAGAAAAAGAAAAACCACATTGAGATTAAAGTACATTACCAGCGATAAGATGAACGATGGACACCCTCATGGCTGGAATTTCCAGGTGTTATTTATAATATTTACAGGAAAATATGTTAAGAAATCTACATAAATTATTAATTTTCCTATTAACAATATGTGTAGGTTTTATTTAGTACTAAAAATAAATTAATACCCACTTGTAACATCCTTAAAAAGTGAAGAATATTGTAAAGTAAAGAATATGTGTATTTATATATCGCCTAAGAAAAATAATATTTTATAATTATAAAATCCAGTTAGTCAAAGCTTTTAACTTAATCCCAAGGACCCTCTGTTGGCCATAGGGCATTCCCTACAAATGGGAGAGAGAACGCGAAGCGTCCAAGTAAAAGTCCATAATGTTTAAATTGTGGTTCTCTACAAAAGCGAAAAATCAGCACGGCGAGTTTTTATTTGCATTAAGAAATTATAATTATGGCAGCTGCCCCCAAACAAACCCCTTGGCCACCCCAGGTCCTGCTTTTACAGCTTTTGGGGTTACTTTTGCCCTTTGCCATGGCCGTAGTTTGTTGGCTTGTGTGTCTGACGGGTAGAGGAACCAGGGTTCCCGGGATCCCTCGATCCCCGACTGCGTGGGGTGCACACTCTTCTTTTTTTTTTTAATTGAAAAGTGCAAAATAATGTTAAAGAAAAGTAAAAAGTAGTCGTGGCACAAAGTACACGCCAAGTATCCCTGCTGCTCGCTCCCTTTGCCATTTGGAATCCCGAGAGGCACGCCATCGTTTGTGTGTCCTTCTGTAGGTAGCGAGCATTGTGAGCAGATGAATGCAGTTTGCTGCTTCAGTTTTATCCTTTTTATACCGCGGCAGGTACAGGGACAGGGACAGGACTGGGGTTGCGTGTCCCGCTTCAAGGAGCCCTTCTTTCGAGGCATAAATTGTGGCCAGGACTGGCTCTGTTTTCTTCCCGGTAGCTGGGATAGCTTGCGAAAAAGTGGAATTCTGACTTGGTGTTATTTTTTTGCTTTCTGCCTAAGGGTTGGATTAATCGCAGGGGTAAGGCCAGGGCTTTGCCAGCGAAATCTTATAAGTTGCAATCGAAAAGCCAGTTTTCCCTTTTTGAAGTTGAAATCTGGGCGGAGGAAGTCTTAAACAACCTTAAATTAATTTTTGACTTTAAGAGAGAGAGTAGTGAAAATCGATTTAATAAATATTAAATATATGTATTTAGCGAAATTTATAATATAAGAATATTAGACATAATCGTAGAGGAGTTCTTGACTCTATATTCTGCAAATGATCCCAAGGGCGAGTTTAACTTCTATTAACTTTAATTTTAACTTTCACAGCTTTACCTCCTCTATCCCCATCGATCTGCAATCGCTTTGGCGATTATCTCAATTATATCACCCTGAGCCGGACAAGTGTATCATTGACTTGGCCGGCAATCTTAAAATATTTCCTGTGGCTAATCAACTTCTATAATAAGTCAGTTGCCTTTCCACACTCCATGCCAGTTATCTAATTTACAGCGCCGGAATCAACACTTTGTTATAGCCTTGGCATAACAAGCGCTAAGTGGATGAGAGTGAGCCGATCCGAAGCCTCCATTTATCCGTAATTGCGTCGCTCCAGCGATTGTCGGGGCGTTCCATCGGGCGCTCTTAGCTCGAAATGCATAGCATTTGCGCTACTTATGCAAAAATCGCAGCTGCATTCCATGGCTGCGAGGCGGCTGCCACCTGGATGGATCCGAGAACCTGGCTGGGAGAGAGAAATCGAGGAAATCCAGAGTTTGCCATCTTCAATCGGCGCAGCGGCGGCAGCAAAGGCCAAATGAAGCATGTAATTCGCTCAGCAGGGCTATAGCGCTACAAGTAATTCCAAAATTGATGGCGCGAAAATTACGACAAGCGCTGTGAGCCAAAGTTAAGAAGCCAGGCAGCGAGAACAACCGTTAGGAGGCTATAGATGCACTGAGAGAAATCAAATATGCTGTTCAATAAAGAAGACTGACAGAAAATATCGAAAAAACTAAGCTATATCGATATTACAGGATAAATCAACAATGATTCTACGATAAATAGATATTCTTGTTGCTAACATATTAATACAAAATATATAACAGTGTACCACATTCTTGGTAATTTCTTTTTTAAAGGTCAACAATTAAAAGCTTACTGTGTTCTGTCTTCAAAAAAATCAAAATATTATCTTAGTTTATAAAAGTACATTTTTTCCCAGTGTTTTGCTGCAGCTCCCCAACCAGTGAACTGTGAAATGCAACTTCCAGGCAAAATTGCAGCAGACTGCATTTTATTTCGGGCCCCGCGGAGCTAATTGTGTGAGCCATCGATGAAGACTGGCTGTGTGGATTGAGGAGCAGCTCTAACTATCTGGATCTATTGGTTATGGCCCCCGTTCGTGAGTGTATGTGTGGCGCCTGCTAGACGGTTTAGTTCGCAAATTGGCCTACAAACTTGTCACCATTTATCTCACTCAGTGTCAGCGGCATCTCGAAGGAATGGTATGGGATGTGTCCCGAAAACTTTGCGAGTCTGCCATAAAATGCGTGTCGAGAACACAAAATGACACTTAAGAGGTACGAGCTCGGAGAGTCCCCAACAATATTGAATATGCCAAGGCAAACAACACTCGGCCGCACACACTCAATCAGGTATCATTTTGGGTGGCAAACCATCAATCTTGGCATCATCCGAAGAAGCCGCCGCCGACGCCGACTTATCTCGAGTGACGTACGCATAGAGCTAACGGCGCAGGCAAATGTATTTGGCGATGTTTGCCATTGTTTGCCCAACAATAACAATCGATGTCACCAGCAGAAGCAGCCCCAAAAGAGCCCCCGAAAAAGAAAATAAGAGAAAAATCGAAACTAAAAGCGGGGAACACTCGAGCATACTTTCGGGCGCCAGTGAAAATAGCTATGATGCCGAAGATGCCGAAGATGATGATGATGATGGAACAGGGGTTGGGTGTTTAAAGAAAAACGAAAGTGTTGAGCCAACACTAGAAGAATATAAGGTTTGCTTGTTGGACAAGTCCCATCAATCTGTCAGTTGCATAAAGCTATTTTTTATGAGAGTTGCTCCATGAATATTGAACTTCAGCTGTTTATAGTTAAGGAAATGTGAGTGATGAAAGATGAAAAACTAGTTTTTTCAGATTCTAAAAGGAATTTATAAATATGGTGAAGGGAAAGCTAGGCTTTTCCCTTAGCTACTTTTATTAAAATTCCATTTCTATGACTTGAAAAATATGTATTATATTTTTAAGGATTTTCATCAAATTAAAATGATCTTAGAAAATTTCTGAAATACCTAATAATTCGAAATGAATTTCAAATCCATCTTTTTAGTTGTACAGAAAAATTTATATTGTTACACTTCATTTCTATACTTTAAAATCTGTATTTTTTAATGACTTTTTTATCCAGCTTTAAAATGTACTTTCCCATTTGCTGATGAGTAGTAAAATAAACCCCTCCCTGAAAAATATTAAAACCCAGAGCAATGACACTGACTCTGGACAATATTTTGCATGGGTCACGCCCCTGGAAAACGTGCCGGACCTTCAGATATTTTTTGTGTGTGGACTAAGCCCCCACAGGCATTCGCATTAACCCTTTTTGAAGGATGTTGGGCATTGACATTGCATTGCTCGGGCGGGGATCGCCATCATCATCGTCATCAGCAGCAACAGAGGCTCGCTTCCCCGCTTGGCACGCGCTTTTGTGCGAAAATATGCAATTGAAATGTTAAATAAATAAAGGCGTAAATACTTGAAGGGCAAGCCAGCGGGGCGGCAAGAAGTGAGCACATTCAGGCTCTGTTGGATCCGGCAGATACACAAAAGTGCAAATACATTGGGGACGGGCGGGGGGAGTACATACAACCCGTTATGCATTCCATAACTTTGCAGTCGTCGGCAGACGTTGACGCTGAAGCGAATGAATGAAAATATGCAGGCAACGTGATTCCGCCACAGCTAACAGAGCGCCAGCTTCCATTTGCACCTCCAGTGCCAGTGCCACAGACTCACCTGCCCGACTTCCAGGTTGGGACACCCAACTCCATTTTGAATCCTCGACCTCGACGGCGACGCCATATTGTTTGCGCGCCATTGGGAAACGTTACCGTTAGCATCGCCATTGCCATCAGCATCCGTTACCTTCTTCGCCCGTTACCTGTTACACTCAAAGAAATGGGAGATGGAAGGGCAATCAATATATGGATAGAAAATTGAAGGAAGAAAGTCGATTCAGAGTTGATGCATTGGTTTATTCTATAAGGAAAAACTTAAGTACTTTCCTCTATAATATTTTAGATTAGATATATGGTTTTTTTTACCTAATTATTCCTTCCTGTGCTTACCTGTTAGCTGCTCGGGAAAAACAGAAACAGCAAAAGGTAAAAGCAAATGCGATGGCAACAGCAACATTCGTTTGCTGGTATTTTCTGTCGAGTTCAGCGTAAATTCATTCATTTCCACTTGAATTTACAATTATGCGAAACTGTTGTTGAATGGGTTTTGACTTGGCTGGGATTGGATTGGAGGAGGACTGAGTTCGTGTTTCGGGATCGAGTCCACCTCCATCTCCGCCTCCGCCTCGGTCTATGCATATTTCCTGCTCTTGGCGGCATCAGCAAACTTGGCTGTTTAGCTTTTAATAAACTGCGGTTGGTCGGAAGAGAGCTGCGATTTTGAATGCGAAGCATCGCCCTGGAAATTGTCAACAGCAGCGGCAAGGTGGCTAGGAGAATGCGCGTTTCCTTGGCAACATCCAGACCCGGGGATCGAGCCAGCTGAAAGCCATCAGGAATGTAATTAAGCTCGTGACTTTGGGTGTGAAACTGACAGACTACAGGGGGGAGACCACTGAGGGTAAATATTCTACACTGTGGAAATATGAATCTTATATTAAAGTGGGAATTTATTAAATTATTTTTATGTAACTACTTACAATCTCTTGTTATAAAATGTTTATAAAAATTTCTTAATATTTTTTTTATAGTTACTTAACATTTTCTGTTGATTTTTTCCGCCTGCATCACTTTAAATTCCCAATATCTCAGCATCTCACTAAGAACTCAATTATAAATCTTTTATGTGATGCCTACAATCAGGGCTTATTTTCCAGATCCTCTGCTAGCCAGATAAGTTTCTCAACCGGTTTCAAGAGCTCTTATCCCTTGCAAAAAAAGTAACTTTTTTGCAACAACTTTTGCTGGCCTGGGCCAAAACCCATTTCGGGGTGCAAACTTTTGCCTTTCGCCACCCTGCAACATTTCCAACCAATGGAATTCAATGTCATATCCTTGAAAAGGGTGCATAAAAAGTAAAGGAAGCCCGGCGGCCGCCATAAAAAAAAAAAAAACAAAATCGACAAACTAAAGTTCTGTTATTGAAAGTTCATCGATGAATGTGAAAGGAAAACAAGCGGCGACGGTGGTCTCAGCTGCAAGTCCTTCTTGGATGTCGTGGCTTGCTGGCTCCAGAGCTTGCGGCGGCTCACAGGCCATTTCCTGGCTGCCATTCCGGCGTTTCCAGGCTCCTTTTGTGCCTGGGTCTACTAATTTCCTCGGTCATTCCCGACAGTCCAGCCATCCAGAGATGTCCTGGAGCCTTCAACCCGTCCCTTTGGTCCTGCTTAGCCAAGAAGCATTTGTATGTGGCCGATGCGTTGGGCCGTTGTTTGCATTTTTATTTGTATTTCATTTTCAATTGACTGGCGGCAGGGCGGAGATCCTGGCCTTTACTACCCACCTGGGGGCCGGCCACCTTACCTGGGTAACTTGGCCCGCTCTCTTTGTGCCGTTCAGCCATTCATCAGAGTTATTTACTTTTTAACGAGTTGATTTCATTCAATTTGTTTGCCCAGGTTTCAGTGGCTATTACCGGAGCTGTCCGCAGCTGGAACGCGTCCAGGACTCTCTTCTTTAAGCTGCGGCTCAGCTCCGTTAAAGTCACTCCCGGTTCCGGCTCCGACTCTGGCCTGGGCTTGGGTTCCTTCTTCCTTCTCTACGGCTTCCAATCAGTAGATTTTTCGATACCATCGAACTCCAAGCGTTGCGCAATTTTCGGGTTCCTGTGATACCACGTAAGAGCGGAGAGGAAAGGTATATTAAATCTTAGAAAATCATAAATTAAGGGTAAAGATAATTATAATAATATTTAAGTAAATTAACCATTCAACAGTCGCCTTGCTTTTTTCTCCTCTAAATATTTTACTTTTCAATAATTGATTTTTTACCAAAACCAAACTATATTCTCAACTAATTTATATTGATATTTATAATTAATGAGGTATTTTCCTTTTGTTTTTCCTTTCCTTTACAGGGTATCACTACTTTCGTATCCTACAAAACATATCCCTCTTTCTTGTTTTTCTTGTGTCCCCTTTTGCTTGGTACTCCGTCAACTTTTCGGTGCCTTGGGGCACTCTTCGGTTTCAATAAATATTTTCACAATGAAGAAATTAAAAATTCCTCGGAATACAATATATATATATAGCCTGCCCTGAGAAGCCGACAGCATCTATTTATATATGAAAACTTAGTTTGTCTTCGATAACAACAGCAAAAGAGTGGGGTTTTTTGGGGGCACAGGGTGTGTCCTGTTCCGACCCTGACAATTCGATTGAAATTGTTGCCGATGGCTATGATTTTATGAGTGCTCTGTTTGCCTTTTTGCCAAAGCGGTTCGAAATAATTAAATTGCTGGCATTTCGCAGATGCTTGCGAGAATATTCCCCAAATTAGCCACCAAAAAAGCTAACAGAACCGCTAAGAGATATGGAGCGTATTGTAGTGATTTCAAAAAGCCCTAAAGGATTTTGGGAAATTTAAGTCATTAAATAAATCATTTAAAGCAGTTTAATGAAGATTAAAATATTATTTGAAGGTGAAAAGAATTACAAAAACAACGAGTACGTTTTGAAAAACTCAGAAAGATGTGTATTTGTTACTATATATTACATTGAATGCTGTTCTTGGTACAATTCGGGATCTAATTAGTTTTGCTGCTCACTTTTTTTGCTCATTTTGAGGGATAATGCTATTCCTAGCCTTGATTGTTCTGCTCCTGGAAACATGCCAGCACTTGGAAGGCAGTATCGCAGGCATTGGCACCCTTCACCTTGCTGCACCTTTCCAGATCCTTCTCCACGGCAGCACTGAGGGGCGTATTAACGAATTGCTTCTTGATCTTCTCGGTGAGCAGACTGCCAGTGGAGTCCATGTAGCCGCTCTTCACCAGAATACACTGAGTGGCGCACTTGACGGTGTCTTTGGCGTCTGACGACTTGACCTTGCCGCTCTGGAGGTCTTTCAAGTCATCGGCAGAAACACCATTCTCCTTCAGGCAACCCTCCACCACTTCCTTGCTTACCGCCGAATCCATGTTCATGTGTTGCTGAAATAAGGAAATTATATATATATATATTAAAGTTAATGAAAGATATTTGTAAGGGTTTTACTTACCGACAGAATCCCTGTCAGGCAGCTGAGCAGCAGAGTCAATGCCAGAGTAGCCCTCATTTTGCTAGACTTTTCAGTTCTCTAATCGCTGACCACAAAAGCACATTGCTTTTTATAGTAAAACTTTGCGTGACGCTCTGTATTTGTCAAATTTAGTTTTGTATATATATCTCGCATATTGATTATCACTAAAAGAGACGCATCCGTCACGCTGACTCGCAAATTTAATGCCATTGTCAAGGTTCGCAACCCTAGGGATCAGGCTATTACTCATATTACAGGTCGTAAACGAACTGGTAGACTTGAGGAGTTGCTTTAATTTAAGAAATGTCTATGAATATTTAGTTGGACATTCGCGGAAATATATGAAATCATGATTTTACTATGTTTCTAATTGGTTTGCTTAAGACAACTTTTTGGTGATATACTTAAAAATGTCTTAGCAAATTTAAGAATTTCTTTTAGGGAAAAATAGGCATAACTTAAGGCATACCTTAAAATTGTTTGTTAATAAAAAGGTATTATGATGTATGACTTGTTAATTATTGGGTGTTAAAATATTTAAACATGATCAAAATATTTAGCTTTAACCATTTCTTCTCTTCCTAATTATTTAATTATTTTAAGTTCTTAAGATTTATTCACTGGTAATTTTATTTTAGGTTATTACTATTAGCTATTTATTCTTAACTCTATAAATATTGTCAAAAAAGTTTTTCTATTCTAGTAACTTAAAAAATGTTATAATTCTAACATTACTTAGTTCCATTACCAGTTTATTTTAGTTTCTAAAAAGGTTTTAAAGTAAAAAAACCCTCTCGAAGGAGCCATAAAAAATTATACTTTCATTCTTCCTCCACATTATTCAAGGGTTTATCTCTATAATAATTATTGTGCAGGGCAGCTGTTTGTCTGCATGACCCAAACTCGTTTATTGCTTTAATAATTACTAACGCTATCTGCCTAATAATGCATAATTTTGAGTTCATATTCGAATGCATTCGTTTAGAATGCAGCAAAGGTATTAACGAACAGAATAATTTGCTCACTAGTCCATTGAAATTTGTGATGGAAATACCTTGATTAATTTTGCCACTCACCCTTCGGGTGTATATCTGCGATTTCGCCGAAAGAAAGGGTTAACTATCCCAGTGCCGATTACGTAATTTGGATATTTTGTAATTGCATTTGTACGATATTATGGTAATTGGCTTTATTTTTATGGCGCTTTTTTGTTGGCCGGCAGTGCGGCTAATGTTTCCGTAATTCCTATTAACAGCATGAACGTTATTATAAAATATTTTATATTTATTTTGTGCGGTGCGCGCATTTTCATTTAGTTTAATGCGATTTCAAACGCTAATTGAAATCCTTTTAGAGTAATTGCAAAAAAATTTAATAGCCAGCGGCAGGACGAGGGAGGAAGTGAACTTTAGTTCGCCGCCTGGTACTCGTAATTAGGAAAACAAACTAATTTGGTAAATTACTATTTAGTGGCCCCCTTTCGCATGGGCACGAGCTGACCACAGCTTCAGCCGCATATAAAGGTCATTTCCGTGAGTTTCGCTCGCATTTTCGGGCTTTGAAGTTTTTGCGGGCTTTGAAATGCGCCAAAGGACATTCAAACAAATGGCATCGGCATCCTTTTGCGAGTCGGACTCTGTCCTGGTGTGTGTATCCGTGTGTACACATTGCAATTGCTGTCGAAACATCAAAGCTATGCGAGTTTTCCAGTTGACTTCATCTGTAGATTGTGTGAAGTATGCCAAAAATGTGTTGGCCAACGCCGGATTCGTTCTCCGTTCTCGGTTCGTCGTCGCTGCTCCTTTGCCTCGCTTCACTGGCGTAGTTAAAGTTCCTTAAAGCCAAGACCACGACAACGAAGGTCCTGTTCCGGACACGTGCTGGCGGCAACCCGGAAGGAACACGCGCCCAGTTCCAGGACTAACGCGATTGCCTCCCCTTACACACACCCGCCGAGAACGCAGTAAGACAATATTGGCCAAGCTTTTAAAATACATTTTACATCTACTTCAGTGTAATTGACGCGTGCCCTTTGTAATATCGGAAATTCGAGATCGAAAGCCCGCCAACAAGTGGAAGGCCATTCAATTAGTTTAACGCCCCCGGGGCATTAGCATTATTGCAGGCGGGCGCGGCTCAACTTACATCGGGATTGCCATGGCACAGAGCTTGAAGTAATATTAAATAGAAAATACATCCAAAAAAATACTTGTTTTTAAACAGTTTTAGTACCTCTTTCCGTGTTTTTTATATAAATATTACTGATGATATTTAGTTCTATGAAACACAAAAGAGAATAGGTTATTCAAAGTTGTTTTAAAAAATATATATATTCCTTCTTTGAGTAATCTTTTAATTTTCAATAATTTTTTGCAGACTCTAAAATTTGCCTTTCCAAGGCAAACCTAAATTTATGACTCAAGCTGCACCACTTTCCCTTCATCGAAGCCAAGCCTACGCACAATCGGAATTACATATTTCACCTGAGCAGACACCTTTTCCACCTTCACTTTAGTTCACTTCTAATGTACAGAGCCCACAAATTCCGGCACAGGATAAATATAAAATGCAGCCAGGCATAAGAAGCCGGACCATTGACAGCCGGAGTGGCCGCCGGAGGAGGAGTTTCGGGGCGGCAGGGATTCCATTTCTCCGGCTGTTTAAAATAGCAAACTGGAGCAGGCCCGTAATATGTCCTCCGGCTTAGCGCTCATGTGTTGCCGCTGCCCCTTGCCGGCTATTGTCTGACTACGGCTTTGCAACTCATAAACAGCAGACGGACTCCTCCGGCCCACACTCCACTGGTAATAACAGTTTAAGCCCGAGGCTGTGCCCGAAAATTGTCCACATCTTGTTGTTTAATTTTTTTTCTTTTTTTTTTTTGGCCCCCTGCCCTGGTGGTGTTTTTGTTTCCTTCTTGATAACAAGCATTTTTACATGTGCTAAAAAAACAGAGAACGGCCAAAAGTCGAGGCCAGATGAAGATGGAGCCGGCCTCGGGCCCATCCCCAATGGGCTCTTCCAATTTTTGGCCTGGCTGCATGTGCGTTTATGACTTCATAATGGCCAAATGGGGGATGCGGCGGCGATGGCTTCGGGGAGGCATCACGGCGGGCAGGAGCAAGAGCAGCATCGCAACCCCAGGCCAAGCACTAAGGAAAATTTCGAAAAAGAAACATATTTGGTAAATAAAAAACAATAAAAAAAATCAAAAAATAAAGAAAAATGAAATGAAATATACAATTCTTGACTTATTTACCCTTTTTTTACACCTTAATTTCTATATTTTCTGCCAGTGTACCCCTGATGCAGTGCATTGTTGGTGGTGGTTCTTCCTGCTGCCGCTCCTGTTTCTGTTCCTGATTCTGATCCTGATTCCGGCCATGGATTTGCGTAGGCGTTGCGTTAACATGCGACTAAGTCCTTTTATATCCCGAAGCATTCGCTTAGGCTTACGGCTCAGCTCAGCTCAGCTTCAGCTTCTACTTCGGCATCGGCTTTGGCTTTGGCTTTGGCTTTTGGATTGGGCCACACATACACATCTTGGGCCTCAGACTATCATCAATTGCCGTCCCCATGGTGTAGTTAGGGCCGTGGCCCAAACCCTGGCCCCGGCTTATATAGGCCAGCAGCAGCAGCAGAATTTAATGCCGACCTCTGGGAGCTATTGTGGCCACCACCAGGAGCGGAGCAGCCCGCCCAATCTTGCCCTGCAAGTTTTATGGTCATGTGTGTGGCGGCGGGCTGCCCTGTTTTATAAACAATTTTAAATTGCCGGCCCCCCGAAATGAGATGGCTCTTTTGTAGGCAAATTGTTTTATATGTGTGCCCTGGCTGCCTGCTCTGCAGTTTATTGGCCAGATTGGCGGAGAGACCGCATAACTTTGCATAATCCGGGCGGGAAGCTGAAACTATGTGGCTACATAATGCGCCACATTAACTTGCAGCCCTCACACTTGGGGCGTATTGGGTATAAATCTCGGCAGAAGGTGAATAAAAACCAAGATGATGCGGAAAAAATTAGAAATAAGCGCAAAATAATAAACCATCCAGAGCGCCAAAGTCTCCGAAATATTTTTGTAATATAAATAGCAAAAAAGGAAGAGGATAAACATAAACAAAGCGGCAAGCAAACAGTCGAGTCGTCGTCGTGGATACGGCAATGCGCCATGTGGCCATGTGGCACACATGCTGCACCACTCATCCGGCCAGTGGCAGCCACCGAGTCACCCGGCCCTTAGTCACCTATCCCCGTCTCAAAAAAAATCCCTGCCTTACCTTTGGAGGCACTCGGCAGACCGCATGATTTCATCTTTCGCTTTCGTGCAGACAACTTGCGCGCGGAATCCACGGACTGGGAATGTCAGGATACTCTTTCGGAAAGGGGAAAGTAAAAAGGAGTATCCTGATTTGTTTAGATGGTTTTCCTTTGAATAGGAATTTAGATTGTTTTTGTTAATATTAATATTCCATGTTATTTATTTGATTAAAGTTTTATAATGCCCTGAAGACTTGTTTGGTTCATTTACTAACCAAAATCCGTTTTTCTACCTTTGGTATACATATATATAGGTTTTAAAAATAATTATTTATATTATTTATAATTATATTAAAGCATAATAATTTTGGGTAATAATATAATGTTGTTAAATTAAATTCTTTAAATTAAAATATTTTTCTAACTAGTTTCATATATACTTCTCTGATATTTAAGCTTGAATTAAAGATTCTCCTCGATTTAAATATTTTTCATCAGTATTTACATAAACTTACCCTGCTCCAGAGTATCCCCGCTTCGTGGCTTAAGCCTTTGGGAATAAGAAATTCATTTTTTCATTAAATTCGCCTAAGCAAAATGCTCTAGCCCTGCCAGAAAGGAGAGACACGGTGGGGGTATGGGTTTGGGAGAGATGATTTATGGAGCAGACTTCATAAAGTTCATAAATGTCGCGGCAAGCAGGCGGCTGGCAAAAAGAGGTGTGTGTGTGTGTGAGTAAGTGCCTCTGTGTGTGCGACAGACACTACAACAGCAACAATAGTGAAAACAAAAACAACATTAGTAACCACATTCATGCAGTTGACACTTTCACCTAGCCAAAAAATGGGAATGGGCACATTTTTGCGCACTTAATTAACTAAAATGCTATAAATATGATTTTAAATTAATTTACTTGCGTGAGTTATTAATTTACAAAATGCACGGTTTGCTTTGGCATCGGAGTGGGTAATGAAGAGTGAAGTGAATGGGAGATCTGGAAGGAATGGAGGATGGGTGGCCGTTGGCCTGGCAAAGTGCCATTTTGTGTTCTAGATTTCTATATTTTTGGCAAATTTATGAAAGGCTACAAAATTAATGAAATTGAAGATTTTTTAAAGAAATTGTGGGAATATTACTTTTAAATATGTAGTAATTTTAAATGGGTTTTATTATAATTAGAGTCTTAAGCAGTGTAAGCAAAAATTCTTGTTTCAAAATGTTCGTCAAGAGTAAGCCCTATTAATTTAAAATATGATTAATGTTTTTACCAAGGTTGCTATAGTTTATTTTTTATATAGGAAAAAACATTGCTTAATTTCAAAACCCTACTCTAGGGGTTTTAAAATCTCTACAGATTCTTAAGAAACTCTCACCACATATATTGCCATTTTCTCTAGCTCATCAGGTGCCCATTTGTACCTTTACCGCATAGTGTTTTTCTCCAAAAATTCAATCTCCATACCTCAGTCTTATGGCAGAACCGAAAAACGGTGGCAACCATCAGAAACTAATTTCTTGTTGCCCATAGAGAGCCGGGGCGCCTCACACACGCTGCCAGGACATGAGAAAGAGGGAGCGAGACATGGCGGAAAGCTGCCAACCGCATTTGAGCCGCCGTCGGGCGTTTCGGAGGGTATTAAATTGTCTGGTCGCATATCGCGGCGTAGTCAAATTTCCGCCGAGCAGCAAATACGCCCACAAAAACACACCCAGTCGCAGGACTCGCAGGACTCGTTGGAAGGCCAAGCCGGAGGCCCAGAGCCGGGGCAATTGCAATCTCCAATTTCAATCAAAAAACCGCCGGGTGGCGGATCCAACGGCCCTCAGGTGCAGATGCATCTGCAGATGTGGGTGCACTTAGAAAAAAATAACGATGATTTAATGATGATGAAGGTACTTAATATTTTATTTTTTATTTTTATTATTTTTATTTATTTTAAGTAAATATTTTGTATTGCATTTTTACAACAAGAAAAGGTAAATAAAAGTTAGAGTAACAATTTAATACTAGTTCCTTTTGATCCTTTTTTTTTGCAGTGCTTTGATGCAGGTGAAGGCGCCATTGCAGGATGCGACGACCTCAAAGCTGCTCCCGAAATGAAAGTCAATATTAAGGCTGATACATTGCGCTGCGGAACAGAGCGGAGCGGAACCTTTGACACGATGCATCAGCCGGCTGGTGACACACGGCCAAGATGATAAGCCGTCGAGCAGTCGATGAAATGGCGGATTGAGCTGCGTTCTCTCCTTTACGGTCCTCGGTCCTCGGTCCTCGGTCCTCGGTCCTTGCTCCTCCAGATTGCACTGCAATTCGGCAAGGATGGAGAGCCGAAAAAAACCGTCAATTTTGAGGATTCGCCGACTGCGTCAGAGCATTTTATTACTCAGTCAGAAATGGGGACTCCGCAATATATAAGCCCCAGCAGCTCCCTTTCTGTCAGAGGCTTACGGGCCCGTCAATTTGGCCTGATTTGTCAGAATTGATTGCACTAGTCGGTGGCGCCAACTTTCTCAGCCTGATTGACAGCATCAGGGCTCGGGTCCGGGCCCGGGGACGATGATGATGATTAAAACCTAATTATGCTGGCGAAAGAAAGAATTTTCAATGTGTTTTGAATATTTATGAATTCGTTAGGAAGCAGCCACACCCACTCAAAAAACAAGTGGAAACTTTCCAGCAAAGCGATATCATCATCAAAAAAAAGTGAGGCGAAAAATATTGTCAACAAGAATTTGTTGTTTGGCAGAAAAGGAAGCGTGGAGCAAAAAAATTAAGCGAAAAAGGCAGCAGCGCAAAATATCACGTAATATAAAAACCACTTTGATGAATACGCCGTGTGCATATAAAGCAGCCTTCACTCCTAAAAGTTCTGCCCCGCCCTTGACAAAGGGAGGGCGCGAAAGTGGGCGTGGCCCTCAAGGCGAGACTTGGCGACGCCTTTGTGAAGACTGAAGACGGCAGGGCTCCTCCAGGTCTCAGGTCTCTAGTCTCAGGATGACAGGGCACTTGTTGTACTTGCCGGCAGGATGTTGTTGCGGCTTACGCGGCGTATGCGTAATGCCATTGATTGGCCCAGCAGTGAAGTTTGGTGCGAATAAGATAAGGTATTATATGGGGTTAGAGGAAGGGCATCGGCCATATTCATAATTGTAAGCAAGCAAGGACTTTCCGGATTTGGATTGTAAAGGGTGAAGCTGCATAATCAGAAGATAAGCGGGGGAGGAAAATAAAACTGATGAATATGTTACTAAGACAGCATGGAATTTGTTTAGGAAAAACAAAAGGTAAATAAATTTTGAATTAGTATTTATTCACCTTTACTTTATTCAGTATTTAATTATTCTACTTCCAGTCCAGCTCTGACTTATTAAAGCCTTATCTCTTGCTCATCAATAATTTCTATGCAAACGAAATAAATATTTACTCTGCCAGCAAAACAATCAAAAAAGCATAAAATCGATTTGTAGGTAGATTGGAAAGGTAAATTATGATTTCAAACTGAGGCATAAATAAATAAATTGTAATCATTAGAGATTTGGCCCGTTGCTATGGTATATAACCCTAATTTCCATAATCAAATTGCCCCACAAATTGCCGGACTCCCCAAAACACACTTTGCTAGCCAATAAAATGGAATGGTTTTCGGGGTGAAACATAGTTCGGTGTGATATGCACATCTCTCGCCAGAACGCAGCCTCATCAAAAATTCGAAAGCAATCAGCTCGGAAATCACCTCAACGCCAACCTCCCCTGAGGCGGCACACACTACTTAAAAATTCCACCTGCTCATAAATTGGCGTGGCCTGAGAGTCTCCCCTTTCCCTAGCCAGGATATGCAATGGGGGAAAAAGGACACGAACTCGGCTTCCCCCTTCGCCATTTTGGGTTTCAGAAATATGGCAAACAATTATGCGCTCGAGTTTTATTACAAATGCCCGGCAGTTATATAAGCTCCTGGATGGGGCGACATTGCAGGCGATAATAACCACGTTCCACATGCATCCTGCCAGCCCAATCCCCCTCCCGATCCCAACCCCCTCGAGTGACAGGCGGAAGCGCAGGAAATTCGTACCCTTTTCCTTGGCTGCTCGGCGGCATTATCTTAAAAATAAGTAAGCTATATAAGTATGCATATCGGGTGGCGTTGGTTGGGTCGCGTTACGTCTTGGCCGGGGTGGACATGTGACTACAGCGAAGACTCCTCCCCATCCCACTGGCTGCCACTCAGCCTTTGGGGCTGTCTCGAACTCCCTCCACATGCGCATATTTCAGCATGATACGACAGCTTGACAACATTAAATTTGCATTGCTCTTGCCGGAGTTTGTTTATGGAAAGGCGGAGAAGGTGGAGAAGGCGACTCCTGGCAGGAGGGCGGGGCGGGGCGGCATCAGCCAACATATGGCATATGGCAACCGATACCCCGCGCCCGTTCACCAATGCAATTTGATGTCTGGCACTCAGCCCCATCCCTCGGCTTTGGCTACAATTAAAGTGATTGAAAAATATTTTCCAAGCCATTTTGTGCGCCAAAGAAAAGGCAAACGAGTTTATTTTTTTCTTTCTGATCCTACCCTGTAAGCAATGTAAAGGGGGGATTAGGACTATCGTCCAGGGGATTATATAAAACATCAAGGATATATATATTATATAGAATTGAAAATAACTCTATTATTGACTAAAATACGTTCAAGGGTATACAAATATAAATAAATATCTTATAGCATATGTTGTAGATTATGGTTAGTATTTTAAATGAAAACTCCTTTAACTTCCCAATAGAAATCCGTGTCTTAATCTAGGATATCCTGGCAGTGACTACTCCTTGGCTATCCCCTTAATATGATTTTTTCTGCTGCCTTTGCGAAATTAACTTGCCGGAGTGCAGCCACGCAAACTGAACTCAACCGAACTGGCCTGTTATGGGGAATTGGTCGAAATGGATCGGATTGCCAGGGCTGGGTTTTCCCCCCCTCCCCCGGCCTGGGCTGGCCCTTTTCACATCGAGTTACTCTGACTGGGATTGAGATGGGAAATGGGCCTAGAGAAGTTGCTGCATGCATTCAAGCGCAAAGTTGCAGATACAAAATTGGTTAGCGAGTGGTAAAAAGTGATTG
This sequence comes from Drosophila ogumai, assembly GCA_018904815.1. NCBI lineage: Eukaryota > Metazoa > Arthropoda > Insecta > Diptera > Drosophilidae > Drosophila > Drosophila ogumai. Next base: position 12,730 of record JAEIIJ010014081.1, on the reverse strand, counting down.
GCGGAACTGCAGCCCCCTCCTTGGCCTTTATGACATAAAGGCCAATTATGTTAAAATGTTGCCGGCAGAGGCGCGGAAAGAAAGACGAGAGTTTGAGCTGAGTTGCGTCGCGACAATTCCGTTTACTGACAGCTAATAATGCGGCAATAGCTGCAAGGGTCCTGCGTATGTCCTGCCGGGGATTCACGATCCCCTTGGTCCCACTCCGAGCTGCATTGTCAACGCGTTCGCCTGATGTACGGCGCTTCCTGTTTCAGTTCCGGCCGTGCACGCGACAACTTTCCTTTCCTTTCCGACCACCCACACCCAGAGAAAAAAGTTGGACCCAAAAGGGAAACCAATTTCTAAAGCAATTTTAAAGAAATAAAGTTGACTTGTTAGGTGAAATTTATTTTCCTATAAAAAAATATTTAAAAAATAAAACTGTAAAAGATTTTTAATCATTTTAAGGTACAATTTTTTATATATTTCTTATACTCAAGATTCTCATAAAAATTGGTTACAAATAAGAACTTAGGGAACTTGAATATGTACAAATAAAAGTATGATAAATTATTCGACAAATTCATATTTTAAGCTATCGCCTTAGGAAATTTCTTTTCTAAATTAGGGTTACTCTTTTCCCAGTGCATTTTCCCCCTCCCCTGCTCCAGCCCAAACCCTAACCATTCCCATTTCCACTATCCATTTCCCGCTCGTCGCTAAAAGGCCGCGGCGCAAAAAGTTCGCGTCACACTCGAATGCATCGAAGCCCAGCGCCCTGACAATAACTCAAATGCCAGGGTTTGGGTCCTGTCCCGGGCTGCCAGGCCGGAGTCCTGCGAGGTCCTGCGGATGGACCGACCTATCGCTTAGCGAATGCCTGTGATTTCCAATTTTTTCTGCCGCATTTGAGCCGAGCACTGAGCGAGTCCCGTGATTAATGTTGTGGATGCACTGTGGTAGGAGCAATTAGAGCACTGACAAGCCCTCGAAATATCCGAGGAAGCTCCAGGAAATGCTAACATCTGTGCCGACAGTCGATGGTGTGTCAAATGGAAGCAAATGGTATGTAAAATATGATCACATGGCTCGGCAAATCAAATTTATTAGGCCTAGGAGAGGGGGTATTGAAAGAATATTGCCAAGGTTTTCTTATGTTAGTTGGTAATGGGATTAACTTATTTGTCAATATTGCTTTCGTGCTATAAGGCAATAAAATGTACATATGCTGGTTGGCTTTTTGTGAAAACTATTCTTGAATAGATCTTTAATTTGTAATATTCCTAGAAACCTCTAGGAACTTCTTGTATATTCCTTCATCAAACTGATATTAATTAATGTAATTGAATTGCCTGACTACCTCAAAAATAAAAAATGTAATGAAATGCATTTTGTAGTTCAAAATATGTCCCTCTGATTCCTAGAATATGAAATAAAATGTTGAGTGCTGGGAGACACGCCTGGCAACCGTCGCTGTAATTCCCGCAGCCATCAGCCTCGACTGACACTTTGGAAAAATTAAACTACGACCCAATATTCATGCTGCATAGAGGACACAACACAACACAACACAGAACAACACAAAAATGAAACTGTAAAAAAGGAAAACAGCATTCAAAAGCCAAAGGAACCCAAAAATGCAAAAGCCATTTGCGAGAACAACGAAAGTAACAACAATGGCAACAACACGACTCGCATTATTCCCTTGGCGTATTTTTCGGTGTGTGTATTTTTTAATCAAAAGCCGCAAATTGCCGCAACGCAAAAAATGACAATCAACCACCCCCAGGATGCCCGGATCTAGACCAGGACCCAGACAGCGTCCCAGACTCTGCTGTCCAATACATTTAACGCCCGGCGCAACTATGGAAAAAGGAAGGCGGGCATTCTGGCAACCGGGGCACCCAAAAAATGACGAAAGAAAAGCGTTGGAAATGGCTCTGACATGTTGCCTTTGACATGCATTTGACATTTGACAGATCGCGCAGGGCGTTTCAAATGAAATGACTAAATTATGTGCAAAGTGGTGGAAAGTGGAAAAGCGGCCAAAACTGAAAAATTAAAAATGCGTTTCCCCAGGTAGAGATGGAAGGGAAATTTGTGCAGCCACTCGAGCGTCAACATTCAACTGTCATAACTGACAGTCGAGAGGTTTGGATGGGAAGTTTTTGAAGTCTCTGGTGCGTCTTCCAATTTCTTATCTGCCGGGCTTCGAACGCCACTCAAGGTCCTTGCCGTTGGCAACCCTTTTTCTGGAGCCATGTGATTGACAGACCGCAGCCACCACCAAAAGGGTGTAAGTTTGTCATCATTCTCGGGATTGGGATCGGACCACTCATCGTCCTGGCGAATGAGCGGCTGTATTTGAGTTGCATATTTGCTCATTAATAGCGATAAGCGCGTTAAAGTTACAGTTAATGCCCGCCACAGAGATCTCTAAGCCCTTCTTAAACAAGGGCACAGTGGTTAAAGCTCGCAAAAAAAAATTAAAAATATATAAGGACCCTCTAAGGAAATAGTGAATAAATTCAGGAAACTCAAAAGTAAATGTAAAAATGTGTAAACATTTTAGTTTGTAATAATATGCACCCGATTTATAATAATTTTTTCATTTTTCTGACGTTAGATTTGCAAGAATTACACCTTAAAATTCCCAAGTTTAAATTCAGAGACAAGTTGCTGTTTAGAATGTAGGAGTTAGAAATACTTTTTATTGATACTTTTACTGATAAAGTTAAAAAAATATTCTATCTATTTTATCATAATTTTCGTTAAAAAAATATTATTGCTAAATTTGAAACTGAGGTTAGTTTTTTAATTAACTTTATGTCTGTTTGGTTTATAGCCCACTGTTCCTTCTTGCCAACTTCCATCCCCCTCTCAACCCTTCACCGGCACGCACTCCGCACGCAATTCATTAAATTGAAATATTTTGCAGATCGATCATTTCGCCCGTCCCAAAGTCGAGGTCCTTTGTGCTCGGCGGCCATCCTTTTCGCTTTGCTCCTGCAGAGCGCAGACAAATATGCAAGCCTTTTAGGCACCAATTATTGTGTGTGGCCTGGCAGCAGCTTACCCCTTTCCCCGAAGAGACGAGAAAACCCCTTCCTACGGCCCCGGTCCACTTTCCCCTGGCCCGCATGTCTATTAATCTCTTTTATTGTTGTTCAAAGCGCACGGAACACTTGTGCAAATAGCAAAGACGACTCCAGTTTTTGGGCATGTGCAAAGTCAATGCACAAATATAATGAGAGGGATGGTGGGGTCCAAGGGCTGGGAGGATGTGGCTGTGGCTGTGGCAGGCCCAGTTTCCACATCGCTCTCAAAGATGCCGCGCGTGTGTTTTGGACACGCGTCCGAACAAAAGGGTGGCGTCCTTGCTGGGGATGGGCTGGGAGGATGCAGAAAAGGGGTGGTGCCGGTGCTGAGTGATGTGCGCGCGTGGGGTTGGCATGTGCCAAGGGGAGGAGTGGGTGGCATGCACATCTTTGCTGATTGCATTCCCCGCTGCTCGGCCTTGCCCACTCACCTTGTTTGTCGCGCAGCAGGCTCCGGCTCTTGTTCCTGCTCCTGCTCCTACTCCTCCTGGCTGCCGCTCCTGCCTCTGTCGGATGCTGATCCTTAGCTCCTCATCCTGCACCCGGCCCATGTCCTTCACCACGTGCAAAGCCTCTACGTGCCGCCGTATTGATGTGGGTTATTGTTATAGCCCCGTGCGCCGTTATTAACGTTGCACACAAATTGGTTCGAATTCTGCGAAAATGCAAGCGGGAGCAGGTTGTTGCAATGGCCGCTGCACAGGGAGAAAGATTTAAGATTAAGAAATTTAAGAAAGATTTAAGAAATTGTGTTTTAAATATATGAATAAATATCAAAGGAGGTGAGTTTTAAATCGAGTTAAAGGGTATATTCCAGGAAATATTCCTTTTATCATTTTAAAAAATTCTTTAAAATATTTAAATCATTCTTAATGTGATCCAGATGTCTTTAAAGTTTAAATATTATAGTTATAGAAACTCAACATTATTCAGATTTCTCTCTGTTCCACCTTCTATGCCTGCTGTGCCTTCTTCATAGGGTTGATGAATACGCACCCAGAATGACGCATCCAGAATGTCCTGCTTTGGACTGAGGTAAATGCAGCAAATATATATTTGCCACTGGAGTGCAGAGCACACGCAAAGATGTGTCAAGTAGTGAGCTCCGAGGGGGATTAATCTGGCTTGGAATCTCGCCCTGGGAGGTGGGTGTGCCATTGTTGCCGCCTCAAAATAGATGAAGTCTCTCACGACTTGGTCTTCATCTGGCATCCATCTTGGCAGCTCCGGCCCGACTTAACCATTAATTATGTTTACATGAAGAAGGCTCTGCGATTATTATGGTATTCTTTCGGCATTAACCCGCCCATTGGCAGTGATTCCCCAATTTATTTCTCGACTGCCACATGCAAGGATGGCTAGGATTACACCCAGCATAGGCAGCACAGTTCCTTGCTCAGTTTTCCCACAGGCTGCGTTGACATTCGTTAAGTCCCCATATGGAACTTAGGTGAAATCCGCTACGCCCTAATTTCAGTTTCCATTTTTTACGGGTCCCTCATTTTCGAAATTTTCAAGTGATTTAGTGCAATTAGTATAATTAACACAGCGCGTCAGACGAGACTAAGGCGGCATCTGACAATGACAATGAAATTGAGAGCGGAACAGGAGATGTGAGCCACATGTCCCGAGGATGGGCCTGAAGGATATGCTTAAGCCGGCATGTGTTCCCTCCCTGAGCGGCAAATAATTCCCAGGAAAATTGTAAGTGAGCAACGAATTGTTAAAAGAAAATAGAAGCCTATTTGTTTTCCCCACAGAGACTCGTGCGGAAGAGTGTCCTTTTAAAAATCGATGAGTGAATCCCCTAGGATTTTGATTTTGCTTGACTTTCTTTAAGTAATTTCTTGAAATTGCAAAAGGCTGCTGTATGTTTAAAGCAAAATTGAACTTTCTGCTGTGTTTTAAAATCCAATTGCAATGTTTCTCTATGAGATCTTGCTTCTTCAGTATTTTTTCCATCAATTTCAGTTTTAAAATCTTCGAACAAGGAATTGTTTTGCCTGAAACTCTGAAATGCCAATACATAATTGAAAGTGCTGGCCAATTATTCCTTCGCCTGGTCTGCTCCAATGGAATCATGATTCATGGTCTTTCGGCCTTCGTCGAGGCTTTCGGCTTCCTGAGCGGCACAAAAGTCAACACTTTAGTGCAATTCTGAGCAATTAACATTGACAGTAAATATGGAATTTGAGCAGGAATGCCTACGAGGCAGGAGTCGTAGTTGTAGCTGGAGTCAGAGTCGGGCTCCTAGCTACCTGACACATCCTGCAACGAGTCAACTTCATTTGCATGAAAGTCGGCAGGGTTCATCAGCATTATTTCCCAGTAGGCCGGCGGCAGGCAGGATGCAGCAGGAATCGGAACCTCTACAGCATCTCCTCCAGGCCACCCCAGGTGCTTCATCTCCTGTGCGTGTTACTGTTGGACCTGGAAAGCCTACATATATACATATATGTTGTGTAAGTATATGTGGGAAAAAGAGGCAAGCAGGAGGAGGAGGTTGCCGTGTGCGTGCTCGTCAATGACAACTGGAAATTAGTTTAATAGTCCGACTCCAAGTCGAAGTGGAAGTGGAAGTCGCAGAGCCAAAGGTAAACACTCACAGAGGGCAGCGTTTGTTGATATAGTTATGTCGTTATTTTTTTTATGTACACACTTGCGTGTGTGTTTGTGGAATAGAACCAATAACTGTGATACGTGCAACTGTTAAATTAAGTTAATCACACGGAAACAAGTCATATTTGTGGGCGATTCCTTGGACTTTGGAGAAGTGACAGCCATGAGTTGAACTCCTTTCAAATTAGCCTAATAAGGGGCTGGTAACGTAGTAATCACCTAAATAAATAAAGGATTCCGCGGATTCACAGCTTGACAGAGAAAATCATAAATCGAATTAAGCCACACAGCTGCCAAATAATTTCCACAGCTCTTGTTTGCCCAACTTTCAATCTTTTAAACCACAAAAAAATAGGGAATGCAGTTAAATCGAAGCTCCAATAATCCCATTTGAAAATCCAATTTGATAAATAGAAGGCAATAAATTCAATAAAAGAAGAGTCGGACCAAACCCAAAGCCCTAACCAAATATTTCCGCATTTGCGCAAATTTAGAGCACAAATTAGCAATCTGCCCGGATTTATGAAATATGTGAAAATCGTGACAACAATAACAGAGCCGGATCCAATGGCAACATTAACCCCTGCACCATTTCTGGCTGCTGCTGTTGCAACAACTGCCCTTCAGCAACTCTTCCTCCCCCTCAGAAAAAAAAAAAAAATTATATATATGGAAAAACGAAACCCAAACAGCTGAGTAACTAAAAATGAAGCCAATATAAAGAGCGAGAGCCGCGATAAAAACTGGGCTCGGTCCGAGCTGGAAAAGTCATTGCCCAAAAAGGGGGAAGTTTGCCTGGTATTTAGGGGGTGGCTCAATGGCTGTTTTGGGTGGTACGGGTGGGTGGTTTGTGCTGGGCGTCATAAGTGCATAAAATGCTTTTGTGCCTCGCACAAAAAGCGAAGCGAAAAGTTTAATTTTCTCTCAGGCGATGGGCGATGGGCGAGTGTGAGTGCCGGGTAACCAAATCCGTTTAGATCGAAAACAGCTACAACAGCAGCAGCAACAAAAAATATAAAATGTATAATAAATGTAACAAATGACGCACACGGTGGGTAGCCCAAAATGAAAGTAAAGCTGGATGGGTGGCTGCACTCCAAGAAAAAGTATCTTATTAGTGTATTTAACACTAGTAAAAGAATTAAAAAATGTTTTTGAAAGGGCTACAATATGTTTAATTTGAAAAAACAAATTAAACTAGAATTAACTTTTATAATTCTTAAGGAAAATTGTTTTTAAAATGTAGCCTTTAAGGGTTCTACCTCTAAATTAACTTTTTGACATATTTAACTTCACAAACTCTTAATATATCTTATCCCTGAAAAACCTTTCGAATTAATAAGAACTTTTCAGCTTCCTCTCAGTGTAGATGCTGCGACGCTCCGGTTTCCCTGGCGAAGGGCGTTTGCCATTTCAGATTAATGCCCGACGGCGTCAGCGTCATATGAGAAGAACGATCGTCCCCGTGTGTATGCACTTATTTGACTAATGTCTTTAATAAAAAATTACACAAATTGCAAACGAAAGTGAAAAATTGGCAGTAGAGCCCAGGCCTGTAATTCTTGCGGCTTACAGAAATTTACCATTTCGTGGGGAGCAGCTACTACCCCCAGGAGAACGCAACCCTTACACTTTTTTTTTTTAATATTTACTAATATTGACAATACTTAAAAATTTGGGAAATACCCGGGGTGGAAGTTGAACCAATGGGCCATGGTAACCAGAAACTTTGACATATTTATAGTTGACAGTGGCTGGGGCAGGGGGTGGCAGGAAATAAAACCCAACCTTGACAATTGTAAAGTGGTGGAACGGTCGGATGGTCGGACGGATCGGTGGTGGGTTGCGATGGGATTTACACAGTTTTTCAAGTGCTCGCAAAGCGACCGCCGCCCATCTCGGTCCCTTGGTGACTTATTAAGGGTTGCATTTAGCGGGCTTTGTGTCATTTCATATGCAAATTGGATTAAAAATGAATCGCATTTTACAATCCCGTATCTGTGTCTGTTTCGTTATATTTTCTCGGGCGTTTTTCTGGCCACGCGCTTCCCAAATTAGGCCGCGTCTTATTGGCATAATGCCATAAATAACATTTCCCATTGCCCATTTATTAACTGGGAAAATGCCTTTGATGTTGACAATTTTCATGGAGGCGCGTTCCGCGTTGCGCACTTTGCCCAATGCTAGATGCCCAATGGCAACCCTAAGCCTATCAAGCGATTAAGTTTTTCCAGATGCTGGTAGAGCTTGATTTGATTAGACGTCTTGTTTAAGGTTGCTAAGCTCATGTCCTGCAATTAAATATGGAAAACTCAAACAATTGGACTTGACATTTTCAATGGGGGAAATAACTCTTACTTTGACATCTCAGGGAATTAAGGAAAAATAAGAAAGAACGTTATAGATGAGGGCTTTGTCTGTAAGACATTTCTGTATTCAATAGTTTTAATATTTTTTTATAGGGTCTCGTAAAGAATATTGTTCCCTAGGAGTCTATGTTATTATAGGATATTTAAGGATAATTTTGATATATAAATAACTTTATATACTAGGATTTCCCAAGAACTATGAATTCATATCTAAAAGATACTCCGTAACTCAACCTGATATTACAAATGTTATTCCAAGTCCTGATGTTTATACTTGGTTACCTATCAAGTGGCCCGTAACCACTACCAATTAACCACCTTGAGTACCTTTTACCACCACTTTCCACACATCATAAGCGGGAAAATAACAAACCATTTACAAAACCCAATATCATGATTTATGCATCCTGCTAGCTGACAGCGATTTCTTGGAACCCCGAATCGATCTCGGACATGTTTGGTAAATGTCCCTGGCCAGGTCCTTGGCCTGCAGCTTGCGTTTCCTGTGTGGGGATCCTGGCCATGTGTCGTGTGCTCATTTGACTGCCGCCTGTCACAACAGAATGTTAATGTAAGCAGCCCATTAATTGTTTTTCGAAATTATCCTTTTCCCGCATTGTCCTTAGCCAAAGAGATTTATGCCCCTCCATTGTTGGTTATTATTATCATCGGGCTCATGGCTCTTTTAGGGTTGCTCTGACTTTCACCTGGCCGGGCAAAGGCACAAATTTGTGGGCAGGACGTCTGCCTGCAAACAATGCTAATCAGATCTACAGAGCTGTAACTCGACTCTTCCCGGCGATTTGTCAAAGAGAAGTGTACACCCATATTCAGATTGTAATTCTATATTCTATAGAAACACCATTTCTATTCCTACCCCGCCTGACCCCGATCTCTGATCTGTGGTGTAGCGCGTGTTTTCAACAGTTTGTTGCAGATTTTGTGCATTTATCATGAGAGTGCGGTTCGGCAACCCCCAAAAGTTTTCGGTGGGAATGGGAAATGTAACGCGTGCCGGGGCATGTGGCTTGGGTTTTAGTATTAAATTGTTTTGCGGTCGCTCTGATAATCGGACAATCGTACAATATATTTTATTGGAGTGGCTTCAGTCCCTCGGAGGGCATTTTCCTATTTGCAGCTCATGTATAATTTAAATGAAATATCTCTGCCAATTGCTGGCATTAATCAGGCAAAGGTTGAGAGGTTCAGAGGTAAATAACACTTCCTGGGGACGGTCAGAGTGTCGTTCCTCTGTAAAAACCGGACTTAATCAGAGCTTTCCCAGCCAGGTTTCCTGCTGCCCACTCCATCACCATTTTCCTCATCATTCTATTTCACTTTGGGGTAGATCAAACTCTGTTCTCTCCCTTCTGAAAACCGAAAATGACTGCACATTTGTTTTCCCACAGAGTCCGTTATTGATCACATTTTTTGTGTGCCAAAAAATACATATTTTCGAAACCTTTTGGCCACTCATAAAACGCAAACACAGAGAGAGAGAGAGAGTCCTGTCGGGGCCATGATAAATATGGAGCTTCCGGTTGGGGTAACTAAGACATCGGCAGGCAAATGAGGAGTCCACCGGCTCCTCGGAGAATAAGAGAAATGGCTGCAATGCATACGTCATTTAACCCCTTTGCGCCATATTTTTCATAAGCTGCCCCACTTTGGGTGATTTCTATATTTTTGGCCACACACGGACAGACATCGTCTGGCTGTCTGGCCAAAGGATGCGTATCCTGGCGATAAAATATGCGAAGGGGCGGCTGGGCCGCACGTATAGAGACATTTATTGATAGATAGCAAACGCATCGCTTGAACCCTTTTACATTTGATGAACGTATCGAATTCCCCACATATTGCCAAAAGCGGCAAATTTATGGCTGTTTGATTTATTTTAACTTTTAACACGCCCCAGCAGAATGCTGCCAAAGAGGCGTGCCGAATGGAGTTGAAAGTGGGGGAGTTACTCAGTTCCGAGTCCAGAATCCTGATTCCTGGTTTCCAATTCATATGGGGTAGTTCCCCTTGACCCCTGATCTCAGCGCCACAAATCTCTTAATAACTCCAAAGGGCCCTCTCGAGTCCGAGAAATCGCTTTCGCTGCCATTATTGAAATGTGCGCTTGTTGCGGATCTATAAAAAGAATTATAAACTCCCTTTATTAAACGACTTTATTTTATGTGCTGCATATAAAAGAGAGTAATTGAATGGAAGCTTAAAGTATACAAAATAATTTTGGGAATAAACTTCATGGGGGGAGTTTATATTACATTTTTTACTATCATATTTTCCTTTGATGTTGAGTGAGGTATTTTTTTTTTAATAGGAATTTGTTTAATGTGGAGTTTTATTGTTCTTTCTCAAATATTAAAAAGTTTTTCTGGGCATAGTTTATATATAAAACTTACAGATTATTGAAATAAGCCGTTGAGGATGTCCACAAAAAGAAGCTTCTTATATTTGGTTTATAAATAAATATAAATAAGTAAACGTAACATAAATGAAAAAAATAAATATCACTGAAATAATTGAAACTGAAGCTTGCTTGCTTATGTTGTAAATATTTTTTAGTAGTTTATTTATATGAACCTATAGTTAATTCCTTATTAAAAAACTTTCATTTGGTTCTAAAAAATTCCTATTAAATTTCTTTAAAATATTTAGGTAAAAAGCAATTCATTTCCTGGTTTTATGCGGTGTCCCGTGGAGGCTTTCAATTACTTCAGTTCGTTTGCACCCGATTTGCGATTCCGGGGGCGGCATAAAGGGCTCATCAGCGTTATTAAACCCGGCGCTCCTTCACCTTCCGCCTACCTCAATTCGCGGAATCCGGTCCAATCACAACTCCACACCATTTGCGTATTACGCTTCATTATGCAGATTTCTTGCCGTCGGTTGAGTTGAGTCGAGTTGAGGCGCGTTCTTTATCCTCCGCTCCGCTTATTTGTTATTGTTGCATGGCTTGCGGCTTGAAAAAATATTTTTATTTAATTTATTTATGAATGAAGCGCCGGTTGGGTGGTTGGTTCGGTTGGTGGGGTGCTTCGGTGGGTTGGTGGGTTGGTAGGCCTGGTAATAAAGGCACACACACTCCCCGAAAACGCAAACCCATTACCATTTCGCTGGTGGTGCCTACCGCATTGTCACATAGATAAGCCGCGTCTGGCTTAACTCATAAAAAAGTGCCGGCAAAAGGATAATAAACCAGCGCGAAGGAGCGAACGCGTGCAGATTTAAATTTCAACAAAAATAAACAGCAAATAGTCATGAACGAGGGAAAGGAAACACTTAGGAAATAAAGTTTCTTTATGGAGTTTTTAAATAGAAAAAAATTTCAAATGAGTATATTAAAGTAAAATTTCAAATATTTGTTTAAAATACTCTATTACTTAACTTAAATTTTCTTTGAAAATTACTTTAAGAACCTTTGTTTCCTAAAAGTAATAGTCTTTTTCCGCTCTCATTCAAATGTATTTTTCCTGATGTATGTTTGTAGGTAAAGTAGAGCCCGAGGTTGAGGCGCAGCCTTCATGGCCATGGTGGGAAATATTTAAAGTCCACACACACACACAACAACTAGCATTTCCAAAACGTTTTAAACTCCAGTTTCGCCTCAATATAATGACAATAATCAAAAACTCTCAGAGCCAACGTTTTCGTCTCGCCTTTTGTTATTTGCCGCCCCACAGGCCGAGGCTGAGAAATGAATTTAAAATCAATTTGCGGTCAGCACACAAAAGCAGCCATGAGGTAAACCGCAAAGACAACAATTAAGCGTAACAAATGATTATGAATAGCCATTTTTCTACGCACGGTATGGAATGTTCTTCGGTGAGAAGCGAAGCCCGAATGTAATGATATTTCTGACAGGGCTTGGCCGGCACAGATGATGGGTCGATGAATGAATGAAACCAAGGAATTTCGAATACTACACATACTTACTGTCTTGTGAATGAGTAAAGTCGACGACAGAATGTCTGAGAAAATTTCTGAGAAAGATTCTGCTCTAGTTTAACTCATGAGATGGTTTCCATTAGGCGGATTATCTTATTTAAATACTTTAAAAATAAAAAGATTAAAAAAAATAATATTTTAAAATGGTATAAGGCAAAAAATATTAATTCAAAATTTATAATACATCCTTAAAAAGTAAAAAAAAACTTTGAATAAGACATTAGTTGAGAGGTTTGTATAAAAAAACCTCCGAAATAAAGGTAAAACAATTAAGTAAAATATTTTAAAGCAGACAGATTGGAAAATAAACAAAGAAATTGTAAAAAAGAAATACATAATGTAATTTAAAAAAATATTAAATTAATTTTAAATGAATGTTTAATATAATATCAACACATTTCTATATGTATTATTTATTCAGCTTTCCTCCCGTCACATCTTCTTGTATTGTCAAGTGCTACAAACACCCAAAAATAGCCACAATATATTTACATACGTGAAAACACGTGGAAACATCAAAAGGTGTGACGACATCACCATAAACAGAATCTAAAAATAGACTCCACATCGCAGGCAAAGCAAATGCGAACATTTTCACAGCCCGAGGCCGGAGCTCTTTTTCGGCATTTGCTGCTCGATGCCCAACTGCCCGGCTAGCTCAGTCGGTAGAGCATGAGACTCTTAATCTCAGGGTCGTGGGTTCGA